>JASPKZ010005141.1:0-83999 GCA_030220185.1 Diploptera punctata
TCTTAGCCAGTGGCCAATCCAATTTCTTTTCCTCTTCTTTATGAGTTCCAGCATTGTTATTCTTTCATCCACTGTGTCTAGCACATCTTCATTTCTTACTTTGTCCATTTTATACGTTCCATTCTTCTCCATATCCACATCTCAAAAGCTTCCAGTCGCTATTCCGTCGCAATGTCCACATCTCCGCACCATATAATGCTACACTCTACACAAAACACTTCACTAGCATCTTTCTTATTTCTCTTGCCAAAGGTCCGCAGAAAATGCTTCTCTTCTGTTGAAAGCTTATTTTGCCATTGCTATCCTCTGCGTTACTTCTTGACCGCAGTTCATGTTACTACTGATAGTACAACCCAAGTATTTGAAGCTCTCCACTTGCTCAATGACCTCATCTTTAATCTTCATGTTTATCTTCCTTTGTTTCCTTCCTATAATCATGGCCTTCGTCTTATTTGTATTATCTTCATCCCATAATCCTCGCACTTATCATTCAGCTCCATCAGCATGTTCCTTAATGTCGTTGCATCTTCTGCTAGCAAAGCCATATCATCAGCAAATCTTATGCACTTTATAATAATAATAATAATAATAATAATAATAATAATAATAATAATAATAATATAATAATAATAATAATAATAATAAAGTGGCTGAATACCTAGGAACAAATAATCACAAATAGGAATGAGATGCACAGAGAAATTAAACATAGGCTCAATTCTGGAAATGCGTGCTATTATGCATTGCAGAGACTCTTGATGTCCCAACTCCTTTCAAAAAAACGTTAACTGAAAATATATAAAAACTATTATTCTATCAGTTATATTATATGGATGCCAAACATGGACTCTTACTTTAAGGAGGAAAGGAGATTAAAAGTATTTGAGAATAAAGTACTTAGGAAAATTTTGGACCTAATAGAGATGAAGAGACAGGTGAATGGACAAGACTACATAACAATGAACTCCATGGTCTTTATAGGAAGTCAGATATAGGCTAATAAGAACAGTTAAGTCTCGTAGACTGCGATGGGCAGGACATGTTACACGTATGGGGAATGAAAAGACTTGCATGGAAGCTTCTTGTAGGAAAGCCAGAGGGAAGACGCCCAGTTGGTAGACCAAGAATGAGGTGGGAAAATAACATTAACTGTGATTTGAGGGAAGTAGATTATACAGGGAATGATTGGAAAGCATTAGCTCAGGATAGGGATGTATGGAGAGCGTATGTCCGTGCGGCCATGAACCTACGGTTCGATAGTGCCAGTGAGTAAGTGAGTAAGTAAGTATGTGCGTGTGTTTGCGTTTAGCGCTATACCGGTCGCAATTTTTATTGGCCTATATCAGAACCGAAGTTGGCATATAGCAATTAATTTAAGAATTAATTAAAACAAGTGTCCCGCGCCGTAGCCGAGCGGTTAAGGCAGGAAGCCTTGGCGCAGAGCTACGGGACTTGCGCTGGTTCGAGTCTCCATGGGGGAAGAAATTTTCTCATGATATTTCGGCCAGTATGGGACCGGTGCCCACCCAGCATCGTGAGGCAATTGGGTAGCTACAATAAGTAGCGGCTCCAGGTTGAGGAACCAGCTATAACGGCTGGGGGACTCGACATGCTAACCACATGTCACCCCTACACTGGCTGTTGATCATCTACCTCTGTGATTGACACATGTGGATGTGAAGGGCCAGCAGCCGGCTGGTAAAAGGGCAACCACTGAAAAGTGGAAAGACCCTCAATCAATCGGAATATATATTCTGTAAACCAGCAAAATTGGAATAGAAATCCACTTGCTGACGAATTCGCTTAGTTTACGCAATTCCTGTGTGACTAACACTTCTTTTATATTTTTATACACTTTTTTTAACCTGCGGTTTTCGTTAATAAGTTTAAAAAGCTATCAAAAATTTTAATTTATAACCCTTGGGAAAGTCTAGAATTGGTAGTGAATGAACCTTAGGGTTCTTGATATTGGATATTTGCATTGGATTCAATTAGACCTAGTTGACGATGGAGGTCAGTGGAAGACCTTAAGGTTTGAGTCATTGAACCCATAGGTACCATAGAGTTAGTTATTTGATGACGGTTTTACTTTATGTGCTAAGGAAATTCATAAGACATTTCTTATAACTTAGCCTATGTTATTTTAATACAAGGAAAAACGATGCCTCATTGTTATTCAGGATGACGTCGAATGACCCGACATCTGGAGGGGATTAGCGTAATGTCTCGAACATATCATCTTAGTTTTATGAGGCGTTTCTAGAGCAAGGATTACAGAATGTATCGCCTCTGCCTTCTATTAATCTTTATTATCCTTCATTTCCTCGCTATACTGCTGTATTCAGAAGTTATATTCACAAAATTATCTCGTTTATATTCGGTAAAATGATGAAATTGCAAATAAAAATTACCAAACATTTCTTCCATCATCATCACCAACATAAACATCATCTAGCAATAAAGGATTTAGACTACCTTATTATTCATCTTTTCGTCTTCAGAACATAATGTCTGTGACGTAAAGAATTGTATTACTCGGGTTTCGATATGAAATGGCAACACTGCTATAACAAAAATATATTTAGGTTACTTTTGTCATTATTAGGGCTCGGACATGAAGTTACATTTGCACTCTTACTATACATAATATTGCTTGATGAGAGAGTTGTAGGGGGTGTAGTAGCACCAGTCTGACTAAATGGCATTTGTGCTGTACTGTTTACAGGAGTATAGGGGTAGGGTAATGAATTATATAGCTAATTGTGGATTACAAGTTTATTTTGTTGCGTAAAATATTTTTTAACTTTTTTAATTAAACGCTACAGTACAACAAAACATTAAACAAATTTATAATTTCCGTACATTAATTCTCTTTGTGCATCTATAAATACAATGCTGCGTACATTATTACAAAAAAATAACAAGTTCATTATTTCTGCACAATTATTTTCTTCGTAAAGTTTTAAATAAAGAGGTAACACAAAAAAAGTATGTGCACTGTACATAATATTTTTAATGTATTTAAGAACGTCTTCATAACAAGGAGATAAATAATACCTGCGTAAAGTTGTTTCACAAACAATTTTTCTTCGCGTATATTTCTAAAAAAAAATTAAAGCTGGATTTTGCACTTTATTGAAAACAATATTCGCGGAAACCATCGTTTCGCATAAATCCTTGTAAAATTCACGATGATTACAAGTGTCTGAAACTCCTTGTGCAGATGACTGTATTTCATCGTCAAGCTTATGTTTTATATTCCCAATGTGTGTTTTAGATTTGCGATGGCTCTTCATAAAAATTCTTCTCTCCCTCTTTAACTCTACATTACACAATTTACAAAATATTTTATCTTCTTTTAGGCAAAAATACTCACGGCCGTACTCACGTACAAGTGAATTCATCTTGTGTGTGTTTGTTGTAATCATTCATCAGATCGTGGTGATCGGTATTATGATTTGACTGCATACTATACTTGTAGCAGCACAGCAAAGACGCCACTAACTGTGGCACTGCGCACGGGACAGGACTAACTACTTGTGTAGTTAACTGTTTGAAAGCGACACGGCAATGAGGTCCGAGTTCTAGTCTTTATGAACCTCATTTATGTCGAGTAAGCTATACGTTGCCAAATCTTTGGAACACAGCGCACTTCATCTGCAGTACCACTTCTGGATATCTCTCTCATCTGACCGATCTAGAGCTTTCTGGATATCAACTTTTGATTGTAATGGAAAGCTTCGTAGAGGTTCACTGATCTTTGATAATAAGTTATAGTCACAAGGGCTCCTGTCTGGTGAATTTGGGGGGTGTTCAAGTACTTCCCAATTCCACCTTTTAAACAAATTCTACTAAATATTTTTTTAGGCCGGTATTACTTACCGAAAGTGAGAAACAGTGAATGTAATTTAACATCTTCTAATACTGTTATTTTAACACGGTTCCAATAATAGATCATATTATAATTTATAACGATATTATGAAAACAAAAATTAATGTCTGAACCAGAAATCGAACCCACTACACTATTCTAGACTTTCATTATTATAGGCTTATACAACAAAGATTTATTAAAATCACACTACAAGGTTACAATTATCACCACTAGGATCGCAGATTTAGAACGTGTTGCCATTACTTATCGAATGCCCTAGTAATGTTTTAATTCAATTAAATCCTATTGATTGAGGGTCTTTCCACTTTTCAGCGGTTGCCCTTTTACCAGCCGGCTGTTGGTCCTTCACATCCACATGTGTCAATCACAGAGGTAGATGATCAACAGCCAGTGTAGGGGTGACATGTGGTTAGCATGTCGAGTCCCCCAGCCGTTATAGCTGGTTCCTCAACCTGGACCGCTACTTATTGTAGCTACCCAATTGCCTCACGATGCTGGGTGGGCACCGGTCCCATACTGGCCGAAATACCATGAGAAAATTGCTTCCCCCATGGAGACTCGAACCAGCGCAAGTCCCGTAGCTCTGCGCCAAGGCTTCCTACCTTAACCGCTCGGCTACGGCGCGGGACTAATTCAATTATCTAATAATGAAATTCTTGGGTAAAATTACGTTGAGATACTAGTCACAATGTTTCCCGCCGTAATCGAGCAGTTTAAGGCACGATACCTCGGTGCAGAGCTACGCGACTTTGCCCTGATTCGAGTCCATCATAAGGAAATAAATTTTCTCATGGAATTTCGGCCAGTATGGGACCGGTGCCCACCCAACATCGTGAGAAATTTGTATAGCTACAATATGTAGAGGCTCCAGTTCTAGAAAATCAATTTTTAATGGCTAGAGGACCCGACATGCTGACCTCATGTCACACTTAAACTGGCTTCATAATCGTTCATCTCTGCGATTAATACATGCGGATGTGAGGTCGACAGGAGACTCGTAGGCTAAGGACCTTTTGGAACTTAAATTGTCTTTATATTTGTCTTACAGGTGAGGGGGAAAATCCGAAATAAACCATCGTCCAAGAAACTTGTACCGATCGGGGATCGAACCGGGGCCCTCTGCGTTCGAGGTATCGACGTTATAGAGACCACAGCGGTGGGCTAAAAATTATAAATTTAAATACCTTGTAGGTTCAGTTTTCTTAACTGATAAAACTATTAAAACACTGTTGGCCTTTCGGGACTAGTTCCATCAACAGCAGAAACTTGTTTTTTTTTAATTCTCTTCTTTGAAAACTTTCTTATTTGTTACAGACACCTTTAACACCTATGGTCATATAGCGTCTACTATTTATTTATTTCTTTTAATTTTTTTATTGATAATATGAAATGGTGAATATACGAATAAATGAGTTCTGATAATGAAATTCCAATTCCAGAATTTGTATTCTGTCTATCTACACCCTAAAATTCCTATTTTGCGGGACTTAAATAACCACGAGTATTTAACTCATGCCCCAAATGGTACACAGAGACCAATCACGTTTCAATGAATTTTGTTTTACAAACTATGATAGTCGTATTTGTCCCCAAGCCGTAGCCGAGTGTGTAAGGCAAGAAGCCTTGCAGCAGAGTCACGGGACATGCGCTGTTTCGAGTCCTCAGGGGGGAAGACATGAATTTCGGCCAGTATGGGACAGGTCGTCCGCCACAGCCTCGTGAGACATTTGGGTAGCGTACACATAAGTAGCGACTTCAGGTTGAGAAGACCAGTATAACGGCGGGGGACCCGACATTCTGACCACACGTCAACCCCTACAGGCTAGATTGATCGACTACCTATGCAAAAAACACAGGTGAATGTGAGGACCGCAGCCAGCGGGTAGCCAAGGCCCATCTAGGTCTGTGCGTTGAGGAGACAGTCGATTTCACCGCGCTCTGTATCGATTGACTTTTTATCTTATCATTTCGCTTTATCGGATCTATTTTTTCTGAACACTCAGAGCTTATTTTTCTCCAACAAATACATTAAAAAGAAAGTGACATCCACATAGCCCAAGGAGGCCCTGGGGTAGTAGGAGGTTAAGGCTCCAAAGTTCGTAGAAGTCGGCACTTATGCCAGCCGGGTGGTAAGCCCTGAGGACGCCCGTCTTATCAAAAAACAAGGTCTGGTAATAATTTCCGGTAGAGGCTGAGTAGACACCAGGGCCATAGTGCCGCCAGAAAGTGTGGGGCCATTTTAAAAATCCTGACCCCACCGGAATTAAACCTGCGACCTTCCGGCGTGTAGCGCAGTGCCGTAACACTCGCTCGGCGGGCCCTCCTACAAACAAATACATTAAATATAGCAAATAATGAACACATTTCTTGATTTTACTGAGTTGTTTACTGAAAAAATAAATTAATAACCTATAACGTTGGTTATAATATACAGATTGATGTGTTTCATTATTTCTCCACTAGGGTGCATTCTTTCAATATTGCGATCCTATTGGCAATAAATAATGTGAACAAGTTGCAGTGATGAACAATTGAAACATAACCAAACATTTATAATTTGTTTTCAAACATCGCAGTTACAGTAAATATATACATATTTTAAAATAACTATATTTAAATAATGATTTGTTAGTAAACAGCTTAATTCTATTCGTTAAATAGTCCTAACAAATGCCACTCTTGATTTCTAAATTATCTAGATAAATTGGAAATCACTCGTAGAATTGCTTATGATAATTTAGTTGAGCTTATTTCCCTACAGATATCATCGAGTGACAAGTTGTTAACTCATCGCCTTAAAGAGACAAGTTGTCGGCAACTAAGGTATTATTTGGATGGGAAAGGTTGATTAAAATTTGCTCAAATGCACTAATTTGGGCTTGGGGTTCTTTTACGACAAAAAATCCTCAGATTCCGGTCCTCCCGGAGGATTTTTCTATCCTAAAAAATCCATTGACTGCGACCTAGTTTGAACTCGCAAAGTTTTTACTTATGTGCTTTTTCCCGCCGATAATTATAGAGGAAAAGTAAACTAAGCGAAGCTAATGGGTTCATACCCCATTTATAGAGGAAGAGCCAATTAAACAGAATGTTTTTGTGTCAATTTTGAACTTTTAACAGATTTTCCACTGAAAGGATATATGGAGAGAAAACTTCTGCGATAGAATGTTTATCAACAACTCTAAAATAATCTAAAGCATAATTAAAATATATTTTCAAATATATTATATGCACGGTTCAACCAAAATCAAACCTAAAACTAAAAAAAGTAAGAACTAAGCTAGTTAATCTTAGCATTATGGTCATACGGTTGTACGTATTTATAGTTCAATGTATAAAAATGTGTTATAAACGTAAAATGACTGGAAATTAAATTCAAAATCGATTAATTTTGCCGTCCAAGTACAGAAAACGAGAAAGGTAGAAAAAAAAGGCGCCAGAATCTTGAAACTGGTTGAAATTGCCGACATTCTTTTGCTATAGTTTCCAGATTTCACGCCCAACTGCAAGATGGCAGCATGATCACTACTCTATTCTTCTCTTGCGGTGTAATCCACCTATTTACCATCTCTGACAAAAAATCGAATGCGTATAGAAACACTAACCACAAGGAATAGTACAGTCTTCCCAAAAATTGTAGCATAATCTCCGCCAAATTATTCAATGTGACATCGGAATCAAGTTCCATAATAAAATAAGAAAGTTTGTAAAATTAAAATATAATTTTATAGTTAACATTCATTAGATTCATGATGTGTTCCGTTGAGGTTTATTCAAAATTAATATAAAATTATAGAATATTCACCTGAAAGGTCCGTCTCCTCAACTTAATTAATCATTTAACTGTAGCGCTTTCGGGACTTGTCCCATCATCGGCAGGATTCAAAACTGGTGTTTCACTGAAGATCTGGTAGAGGGGGTTGCATGTATTGGGTTCGTTTTCGTTTATCAGGCTGTCGTTGTGAGCTCCTTTCATGATTTCCATCTCTTCGATAAACGAAGATAAACGTACTCGAAGAGATGGAAATCATGAAAGCAGCTCACAACGACAGCCTGATAAACGAAAACGAACCCAATACATGCAACCCCCTCTACCAGATCTTCAGTGAAACACCAGTTTTGAATCCTGCCGATGATGGGACAAGTCCCGAAAGCGCTACAGTTAAATGATTAATTAAGTTGAGGAGACGGACCTTTCAGGTGAATATTCTATAATTTTATATTAATTTTATAGTTATGGCTAAGAACTCATGAAAAAGCCAGTGACGTATGAATGACGCGGGTTATTGTTGTTTCTGAGAGCTATTACGTCATATGTTTACCGTCAACAGGCGCGTGTGAAGAATAGCAGTTTTATGTACAGAGTGTAACAAAATTCCCTTAACAGACTTAGAGGATGTGTAGTGGGGAGAAGGATGGTCATATTTAGCATAGGAACTCGTGTCCGAAAACGTGTCTTTTTCCGCTACGCGCAAAATATCACAAGATACATTGCTCTATCTAACGCCTGCTGCTTGTCGTCTGTGTCCACAAGAAGGGCTCGATATGACAACTACCTACTTCAGCACAGATACGGTTCTGGTGCACACGATCACCAATCCTTGGTCCTGCAACATCCGCCGTAGCCATAACCCGCGCCAGTAGGTCTTCCTCGGATGCCACAGGCGTCTCTTAAGTCTGGGATTTCATGTGACTCCACAGATGGTAGTCTAGCGGGGTCAAGTCGGGACAACGTTCAATATCTTTGGTACCAAAAATGCGGGAGAGATATAGAGAGATAGAGAGGGATAGAGAGAGGTAGAGAGATATAGAGAGATAGATAGAGAAATAGAGATAGAGAGAGATAGATATAGATAGATATATAGAGAGATATAGATAAATATATAGAGATAGAGAGAGATAGAGATAGAGAGAGATAGAGATAGATAGATAGAGAGAGACAGAGAGACAGAAAGAGAGAGACAGAAAAAGAGAGACAGTAAGAGAGACAGTGAGAGAGATAGAGAGATATAGAGATAGATAGGGAGATAGAGCGATATAGAGAGAGATACAGAGATAGAGAGATATTGAGATAGATAGAGATAGAGAGAGATACAGATATAGAGATATACAGAGAGATAGAGAGAGATACATATGGAGAGATATAGAGAAATAGAGGGAGACAGAAAGAGAGAGACAGTAAGAGAGATAGAGAGAGAGATAGAGAAAGATAGAGAGATATAGAGATAGAGAGGTAGAGAGAGATAGTAGATATATATATATATATATATATATATATATATAGAGAGAGAGAGAGAGAGAGAGAGAGAGAGAGGGGGGGGGGAGAGAGAGAGGGATATTTGTAAATAAGCATTTCGTTACTAGGTATGTGAATTCGTTTGCAGAACAGAAGTGTGACATTGATTCAAAATTACATAAATATATATATATATATATATATATATATATATATATATAATAAAACTACCGGTAGCTAATACCCGGCGTGCGTTGCTACGCCTAAATAAATGAAATATTGAAGGTTAATTAAATTGTATGGAATGCCTATATGCTGAAACAAACTAAACATGGCTGTTGCTAACCAGTTTTTAATTTCGGATTTCAGGTAAACCTCCACTTATTATTGTCGGATTTCGCTCATTTTTGGATAAGACCTGCCACTGTTTATTTTAATACGATATACCGAGTTTCGTTGTGAAAGATCGAACATTGTGACCACTAAAGCGATTTTTAAATTTTCACTTCAGGTGAACCTATTGGCAATTGTGAATCCAAACCATCTAAGGACTAAATCAGACACCCACAAAAACATATCATCAAAATGCATCCAGTCGTTTAGGAAGAGTTCAGTGACAAACACACGTACAGAAGTATTATATAGGCCACATAGAGATGAATGGGATAATAAGAAGATATTTTGGTAAACAGATGAAAACACATACAAAATTAAGATTACATAACATCACATCAAAAGTGTATCCATCTAAAATTCCCATCGCTGTCATTAGAGGATCAATTTCAATTTTAAGAAACCATCTTTACAAAATATCTACTTCATAGTGTGTATACTTCAATAACAATTTGAAAAAAAAAATGTATTTCCTCAATTTGAAAATTAATTGTCTGTATCACTTTGTCCTTGAGGCAATCATCTAATGAGGAATGTTGTATATAATGATAATTTAATTATGTGCTTTTAGATATATGTTTTTCTTTATCAAAATGTGTCATCTTACGTTACGCGTGTGGGTTTAACAAGAATGCTGTGGTTCGCAGGAAAGGATTGCACACCAAGGTAGTGTTAAAAAAAGGTACTAAACCACAATTCGCATCTCAATGTACACTTTCTGCATGAGTGAACAGGTTCAGCCACAAATCGCACGCTTCTGGATAACAATTCACTGTTTAACTGCCCTCTGTCATCCATCTACTGCTGTTCTGTGTATATCCTTGATACAGTGTCTTAACACTAAAGGTCGGATCGTGGGAGAGTGGCGTGTTGGGATCTTTTAGGATGGATCGAGAGTGAATCAAAACATGCAAATTTTGGATACAGTAAGGAAATTGAGATATAGAAAAATTGTAGATTAAGGATATATGTATTATCATAAGTAATGCCACGAGTGATTTCCAAATTATCGATAAATTCACGACTCACGAAATGAGCAGTGAATTTATCTAGAGAATTTGGAAATCAAGTGGTATTTGTTAGGACTATTTAACGAATAAAATTAAGCTGTTTACTCACAAATCATTGTTTAACTATAGTTATTTTAAAATATTTATATATTTAATGTAAACGGCGATGTTTGAAAACAAATCAGAAATGTGAGGTTATGTTCATTCACTGCTGCTTGATCATATTATTTATTGCCAAATAAGATCGCAATATTGTAAGAGTGCACCCAAGTGGAGAAATAATGAAACACATCAAACTATATGCCATAATAATAATAATAATAATAATAATAATAATAGCTTTATTTTACCTGGCAGAGTTAAGGCCTTAAGGCCTTGTCTACCACTCAACCAGGTTTAAAAAAATACAAAAGAAAAGTCTTAAATCTAAATTACAATATGTATATATAAACGATTACAAGTTATGAATACAATACAATTAATATTTATAATGTATTTTGATTTACTCTAAATTTAACGAATTAAATATATAATATGTACAAAATATATAAAAAACGAGGAAAAGATTAATGACATAGTATAAAATTAAATAAATAGAGAAAAATTAATTATTAGACAACAGGTAACTGTATAAGCGTGACTTAAAGGTGCCAAGTGTGCGGCAACCCCTGATATCTTGAGGAAGGAGATTCCAGGAGCGGGCGGAGGCTACTGTGAAGGAAGTAGAATAGGAGGAAGTGCTATGAAGAGGAATTGTTAGCAGACTGCTATCTTGTGACCTAGTGTCAATATTGTGGTAGGAGGATAACTTCTCAAATCTGGACGCCAGGTAAGTAGGAATGTAGGAATTCAGAAGCTTGAAAAGTAGCGAAAGAGAGTGCAATTTACGTCTGTCAGTAAGACGGAGCCAAGAGAGGTTATTAAAGTGTTCGGAAATATGGTCATAACGGCGGATATTGAAAATGAATCGAATGCAAGCATTATGAACACGCTGCAGTCTCTGCGACAAGGCATAGTTTAGATCATTATATATAATGTCACAATAATCGAAGTGTGGTAACACAAGATTCTGCACTAGGATTTGTTTTAACGAAACTGGGAGAAAATTCTTTAAACGTCTAAGATAATGTAAGATGGAGAAAGTCTTTTTAACATATGTGTTTCACTTGTGTTTGCCAGGTTAAATTTGCGTCTAGATGTAGTCCAAGATCTATTACTGAAGAAGAATAAGGGATAATTATATTATTTATAGTAATGTTTGGAAGTGTAGATATGTCAAAGGTTGTAAGCAGTCTTTGTTGTCCCATTAGAATTATTGTGACTTGTTAGGATTTAGATTTAGACCGATACTTGAAGACCAGTTAAAGATGGATATGAGATCGTCATTCATTTTCATCAAGCTGTTATAGAGAGAATGAGGAGGTGAATGTAGGTAAATTTGGAGATCATCAGCATAGAGGTGATAACGGCAGTGCTTTAGTACAGTTGGCAAATCATTTATGTAGATTGAGAAAAGAAGAGGTCCGAGAACACTGCCCTGGGGGACTCCAGCCGGCACGTTACGCCAAGTCGAAGATCTAGAGTTTAATGAAACGTATTGTTGACGACCGTGCAGGTATGAGTCGAACCAGGATACAGCGCTGTCAGACAAATGTAGGTGCTTGAGCTTTATCATAAGTAAGTCGTGGTCTACTGTGTCAAAAGCTTTGCTGAAGTCAAGTAAGGTTAAAGGAGTCAATTGACGTCTGTCCACGGCTTCACGAATATCTTCGGTAATTTTTAGCAAAGCTGTGGTTGTGCTATGACCAGATCTAAAGCCGGATTGATAAGGATCAAGGAGGTGATTTTCTTGGAGATAATCAGTCATTTGCTTATGTACAATATATTCCAGGGCTTTAGATAATGTCGGAAGGATGCTAATCGGTCGGAAGTCATTACAGTTAGTAGGTGTACTTATTTTTGGTATAGGCCGAACTCTAGACTGTTTCCATACAATAGGGAAGATAGAAGTTATAAGGGAAGCATTGAAAATATGAGTCACTGTGGGTAGAATAATGTCAATGATTTTATTTAGCATTAAAATGCTGATGTTATCTGTTCCTTGCGCATTGGATTTAATCCGCTTGAGTGCTTTTTTAACGTCTATAGGCGAAATGTCGTAAAAGTAAAATTTATCTCTTCCTATATGTGGGGATGGGGATAAGTCTTTAAGAATGTCTATTTTAGTCTTGTTGTCTGGAGGTGTCTTTGGGTATTGAGGTAAAATGTTCATTTAAGTCATCTACAGAAATGTCTATAGAGTCAGTTGAGGGATTCAACTGTCTAAGTCCCATTGCACGGAGCTTTCGCCAAGTGTCCCGTGCACTTATTTCAGGTCCGATTATACTGTGGGCGTGTCGTAGTTTGGCATTACGTATAGTTTGTGTAGTTGTGTTTCTAAGTTCTTTGTACAGTTGCCAGTTCTCGTCATTTTTATGTCGTCTGTATGTTCGGTATGCTTTGTCTCGTTTTGACATAAGTTCACGTATTGAATCATTCATCCAGGGAGCAGGGGAGCGGGAAAATCAACATTACGGGTTATTCATTTATTTTTTTTAGTAAACAACTCAGTAAAATCAAGGAATCGTTTCATTATTTGCTATATTCAATGTATTTGTTGGAGAAAAATAATGCTTTGACCTGTTCAGAACATTAAAAAGGAGGAGATTTCTTTATCACAAAAGCAGGAGCTGATAAAGAGAAATCGATAAAGAGCGAGGTGAAAGACGACTGTCATTGGTTGTAAAACAACATTCATTGAAACGTGATTGGTCACTTGAGTTAAATTTGTGACATGAGTTAAATAGTCAATAAGAAGAATCTAGAGGCACTCGCCACTGAAGATGCCCTCCGCAGTTGAGGGTGAAACGTCTGGAAGAAACACCAGTTTGAGACCACGGCCACATAGCCCGGAATATTTTAGTATTATGATTACCGGCCGTGTTAACCTGCACTCCACAATGATTTTTAATTTTAACGTACAGAATGATACTTTATTTATTTATTTATTTATTTATTTATTTATTTACACACATGGTCTTTTCATGGATGAGTGTTACTAAAAAATAATTATTTGAATATAGTTACCGGTGTTTTAAAATATTTATGTAGTTAATGTAAACGGCGATGTTTGAAAACAAATTAGAAATGTGAGGTTATGTATATTCACTGCAACTCCGATCATATTATTTATTGCCAAATAGGATCGCAATATTGGTTAATTTAATTATTTTAACTCCCAAATACTAAGGGATTTGATAAGTAATGGAAACCGTGCGATACGGCCGCCTTTACCTCCCATAACAAGCGTCCTGGAAGTCATTTCCGTTAGAGGCTTGTCAGCCTTAGGTCTATGGTGCCACCAGAAGATTTAGGTCAGTTTAAAAATTTGATCCCACTGGGACATGAAGCACTGAGTTTCAGGCTAGTAGCGTATTGTCATAAGCCATTCGCCTCAAAAGACGAGGTAGACTCACCGGCAATTAAATGGTCTTCAACTCAGAAGACGAGATACACTCGCTTAACTATGTTGTTATATATTTTAGAATATTTTGTACATCCCTTCAAAGCGTATTCTTTTGTTAACATTCATGAATGGTAGAGGAATGTGTTTTGATCTTCACCCTTATTGTGATCTCAAGCACCGTTATCTTTTGTTTGTTTTGAATGTCTGAAAATAGACAATATCATTTACGGTAAATTAAATCCGGTTTCTGGGAAAATGCATTGGGCATTTAAAGCTGAAGCCAATGGGTTAACCAATTTTAATTGTTGTAATTAACTTCTATTTATTTGTTTTAATTTATTTATTTAGCTTGGTGGAATTAAAGTTATGTGGCCCTGTCTTCCACTCACCAAGACAAACATATGTTATATGAGAATATAACAATAAAAAATAACTAATATTAAATACTAAATGAATATTTAATCAATAAGATAATATCTATTAGATTACTTACTCTTACTGACTGGCACTATCGATCCCGTAGCTTCATGGCCGCGCGGACATAAGCTCTTCATACATCCCTATCCTGAGCTAATGTTTTCCCATCTTCCCTGTATAATCTACTTCACTCAAATAGTGGATAATGCTATTCTCCCACCTCATTCTTGGTCTACCAACTCGGCGTTTTCCTTCTGGTTTTCAAGCTTCCATTTACCTCTTTCATTCCCCATTCGTGCCACATGCCCTGCGCATCGCAGTCTACAAGACTTAACGGTTCTTATTATATCTGGCTTCCTATACATACTATGTAGCTCACTATTATATAGTTTCCTCCATTCGCATGTTTGTTCATCTCTTTTTGGCCCAAACATTTATTCTCAAATACTCGTAATCTTCTTCCCTCCCTTAAAGTAAGAGTCCATGTTTCGAATCTTTATAATATATAAGGGAGAATAACAGTTTTATATATTTTCAGTTTAACGTTTTTTTGAAAGGAGTTGGGACGACAAGAGTCTCTGTAATGCACAGTATCACACTTTCCAGAACTGGGCCCGTACTGTAATTAATTAAAAAAACGTAAAATCTAGTTCATTAACCTGTAAAATCAGACCATTATATAGTTTTCGCCTCTTTTAAAGTAAGAGACCGTTTCACATCCATACATTATTGGCTAATTGATAAAAATAAGCTTTTTATAATACTTTTTGAGAGAAATTTGAAGAGAGGAGTTTCTGTAATGCATAATAGAATGCGTTTCCAGGGTTGAACTTATGTTTAATTTCTTTCTGTATTTAATTCCTCTTTACATGGTCTTTATAGGAATATAATAAGAACAGTTAAGTCTCGTAGACAGCGATGGGCACTACATGTTACACGAATGGGGAATGCAAGAGGGGGCAAGGAGGCATCTTGTAGGAAAACCAGAGGGAAAATGCGCAGTTGGTAGACCAAGAACGAGGTGAGAGAGTAACATTAGGGCCTAACCATTATTTGAGAGAAGTGGATTATAGAGGATAATTGGAAAACATTAGCTCAGGATACGGATGTATGGACGGCTTATGTCCGCGCTGCCATGAACCCACGGATTCGATGGTGCTAATGAGTTAGTTAATTAGTTAGTTATTTATTTAATTCCTCTTTGTAATTCAAAATCATTACTTCTTTTACAACCAGAAATCAGTTTTACCTGTAATTTCATGATTTATTATTTTAAATCTTTAGGTAGGCCTAAGTCCGCATTTTGTTTAAGAAGATGTATTTGGCTATTTTCAAGAATGTTATTTCAGCGAATATTATGTCCAGGTCTGTCTCTCTAATGTTTCGTAAGGCTTTCGTATCGTGCATTTTTGTATTTTATTTAGTTTTAAAACTTGGTTTTTGATTCTGATAAGGGAACTGTCAACAATTGCATGCCAATACCTACCTTGAAATTCCTTCGAGAGAAGCGTTGTGATGTACCAATGCCGTGTTCAAAAAAAAATCTGCCGTTTTTAACAGCAAGTCATAGAAATCGAAGCCTGAATCCAGCAATAGCAATTCACTGTACGGAGCAAATTGATTCCCTACTTGAGTAAGAGCGGAGTGAAGTGATAGCGCAGTAGAGTGAGGCGGACTGCGGCGAACTGGTGGTAGTGAGTGTTACCAATTCACAAGTTGTATTATTTATCTATAGTTTAAATGAGATATTTCGCACTGGATTTTAGAGTCTTGCAGTTAATAACGGCATTTTTTTGACAAGGCCTTGGTACATCTCAACACTTCTCTGGAAAAAAAAAATCAGGGTAAGTTTCGGCATGGGATAGTTGGCAGTTACCTTGTTGAAGATCTGTTAGATTTTATATTTTCAGAAATGTTAAACATGGAAACAATAAATTAATCTTTTATACACAAACACAATAAAATGTTATTCATATTCAGTCCTCGAATACCACTAAAACAATAAAATATTTACCTCAATAACATAAATTTCATGGGAATTGCGTAATTATACCTGGAATATACTTTTTATCTTGAATTATTACTTGTCATATTTGGTCTATAAATTTTATCATTTTGACATACATAAAACTTAAGTTATTTAAGGAAAAATATTAATTATGCCCATTCAAAAAACATACATTGTAATTAAGTTAAAAATAATATTTCTTATAAAAGCACGCGTTTCCAGAGTTTTTAAATACCTTTTTTCAACTAACTAAAAAACTAACACACTGGAATATCGAACCCGTAGGTTCATGGCCGCGCGGACATAAGCTCTCCATACATCCCTATTCTGAGCTAATGCTTTCCAATCATTCCCTGTATAATCTACTTCCCTCAAATCATAGTTAATGTTATTATCTCCCACCTCATTCTTGGTCTATCAACTGGGCGTTTTCCCTCTGGCTTTCCTACAAGAAGCTTCCATGCAAGTCTTTCATTCCCCATACGTGCAACATGTCCTGCCCATCGCAGTCTATGAGACTTAACTGTTCTTATTATATCTGGTTTCCTATAAAGACCATGTAGTTCATTGTTATGTAGTCTTCTCCATTCACCTGTTTGTTCATCTTTCTTTGGTCCAAAAATTTTCCTAAGTACTTTATTCTCAAGTACTTGTAATCTCCTTTCCTCCCTTAAAGTAAGATTCCATGTTTCGGCAGCCATATAATACAACTGGTAGAATAATAGTTTTATATATTTTCAGTTTAACGTTTTTTGAAAGGAGTTGGGACATCAACAGTCTCTGTAATGCATAATAGCACGCATTTCCAGAATTGAGCCTATGTTTAATTTCCTTGTGCATCTCATTCACATTTGTGATTATTGTTCCTAGGTATTTGAATTCAGCCATTTCCTCAAAATTTCCCTCATTTGTCATTAGCTGAACAAAGAGGAATGAGCTGTAGGAAGAAAGTAAACACAGACTCAACTCTGGAAACGTGTGTTATTATGCATTACAAGGACTTTCTGTCATCCCAAATTCACTCAAAAAATAACGTTAAAAGATTCCGGGCTATGTGGCCGTGGTCTATAACCGGTGCTCCTTCCAAACGTTCCTCCCTCAAATGCGGAAGGCATCTTCAGTGGCGAGTGCTTCTAGGTGTAAGGTAATTGGCTTATTATTTAACAAAGAGAGATCCAGGTGGCTGTGCTTTTGTTGCAACCGCGAATTTCAATTGAATTACAAATATTGATTATTTCATAATTTAAGTGTGTTCAGTGTTTATTTTATTTTCAATATATTGATAATAATATCAATTTCATGTGTAAGTATTAGTTTTAAGTAATCTGGCTGAAAGGCAGCAACTTAATTTAAATTTAACTGGACCGAGAAGGGACATTGAACAATATGTCGAATCAGTTCTAGAGACCATGAATGATAAGATATCAAGTGAAATTCCGCAAATTGGTATAGGCCTATGTGACATAAATCTTGCATTTAAGAAGACTGTCAATTTAAAAACATATGAAGGTCCTAAGGAACGGAATAACAGAACTGTAAGTAAGTCTGTTAGTTATAATAATATGCCTAATATTACAGAAACAATCTCCATGCCTCAATTAAATAAAAACAAGATGACTATAATATATCACAAGATTATATTACTATACAGAGACTTCTTGATGATATGAGAATCCAAACTGCCACAAGTTCGTAGAAAAACGAAGTATAATGAAATCAGCAAGCCTCCTCAAAATATTCCATCAATAAATGTATATAATCCTTATGATACACTTATAGATGATACTGAGAATGCAGACAACATAAATTCATCTCAATCAACAAAACCATACGGAAAAATTAACGTAAAAATAGTTAAAGGCGATACGAAGTTCGCCGGGCCATCTAGTAGAATGTATTATTCAACTGTTGGTGTGTGAAACCAAAACAATTGACAGTCAGAAGTCTTAACTTCTCATTATACTTTTCAACTGTTCGTACGTGAAATCAAAACAAGAGACAGTCATAAGTCTAACTTCTCATTACATTATGTTGCAATCTTAACTTTTAGTACATACAAATCTTAGCTCTAGTGATAAATATTTTACAATTTCTCTTGCTAGAACATGGAATTCCATTCCACCCTATGTCAGAGACTGCCAAACTTTACCATCTTTCAGAAACAAATTGAAAATACAATTATTAACAGAAACAACTCACTAATATTACTTTTTTAAATTAATAATTTGTTTTTCCATTATTTAATAAAATAATAAAGATTTGTCAATATATTTACCCAATGCCTTGTATAATAAGCGTTAGATTATTTATTATAGTTTATTACTTTCTTTGTATTTTTCTCTTTTCTTTTTATGTACAGTAGATTCGAACTGTTATTCCTTTCTGTATTCATTCTATCATTAGTTTAATTTTAATTGTATTTTAATTTTATTGTATTATTAGACAATATTTTAATTATTATTCAATATGACATATAAATAATTGTTTAGTATGTACTATTATTGTAATTTTTTGTATTTATATGTAACATATGTTTGTCCTGGTGAGTGGAAGAGAAGGCCACATGGCATTAACTCCACCAGGCTAAATAAATCTATTCTATTCTAAATAAGTAACAGAATAATTTTAGGTTTTATCAGGAGTTCTCCCGTTTCCCGAATTTCATCCTACTAACAGTTTCTATTCCCTCTTTCCTATCATTCATGCCATTTCATTTCTCATTTATTTCATCTCACCCTTCACTTCAACACAAGTTAACAAAAATAATTTGATTGGAAATCCACGTGTGTTGAAAATGTGTGATTGTGAGAATGTAATGGTGTTTTCAAGGTTATTTTAGTAGCATATACCTAGTTTCGTTGGAAACACAAAAAAAAAAAAAAAAATGCTACTGCTAGAGCGATTTTTAAATTTTCGTTTCATGTTAACTTCTAAACGTAATACTTGGATTTTACTGGTTAACGAACTAAGAATAAGAATATGCCTAAGAATATATTTTATTCACAAATATATGTTGTACACAGTATTGACACTCGAATGAGCAAGTGTTCGTGATCGCGTGCAGTTCAGTTACAAAAATAATACATATAAAATGTATTCATTAGAAGGTTTTAGTTAAAGGGAGAGAGCAAAATAAATATATAAATGTAGGAGAATGCCAAGTTTGGTTTCGATGAAACATTTCCGATCACTAGACAGTTAGCGGACACGCACGCACGCACACGCACGCACGCACGCGCACGCATGCACACAAGCACACACACAACACAAACACACTCACAAACACATACACAAACACCTACACAAACACACACACATAAACACACACACATAAACACACACACAAATACACACACAAATACACACACAAATACACACACAAATACACACACAAATACACACACAAATACACACACACATACACACACAAATACACACACAAATACACACACAAATACACACACACACACACACACAAACTTATATAATTATATAGCGATCGACAAAAATTTCAAGAAGGGATAAGTTCAGAAACAGCACAATAAGGGAAATTATGCAAGTTGAAAAAAATACATATTAGGAAAAATAGAAGAAAAACGTTTGAAATAGCATTGGTGCCTCATAAGAATGGAAGAAGAGAGAATACCAAAGAAGATACTTAATTGGAGAGCTAATGGAAGAAGTGGAAGAGGCAGACCTAGAGAACGATGGATGGATGACGTGAAGAGAAGTATGGAAACTAGAGATTTGAGGGAAGCAGATGCTTTAGACAGGAACCTCTGGCGACAAATCACTTTGGGTTGAAGGAGAAACACTGTATTGTGGAATATCCCTAGCAAAAAAAAAAAACATATTAGTCTAAAACTGGCACTAACAAGATAGGTTGACATTTTTTTCTGTGAAATTCCTTCTTTTTTAGACTTGAATAAAAAAATATTGTCTATTATAGCTAACAGATGGAAACATTTATATATCTTGTTATTACCATACGAATCGATATAAATAACAGAATTCATTAAAGACAGTATATAAAAATTGGAAAAAAAAAATTGAGTTGCCTGTTCTTTTGCTGGGGATGAATGATATAAAATATACATTTTAGTCATAGTTACGGTGTCCACTAGATAGGATCGGCGAAGATCTGTAAACTTTATAAACATATTTTCTAGTCAATGAGCTCAATATTCCTTCGGAAATCGCTAAAATCCAGATGAAGTGAGCTTGCATTTGTTGGTGAAGATAGCGGTGGGTGTATTATATATTGGAATGACTGTATCAAAAACAGTTGAGAAGCAAAAAAGCGAAAGATGGACCAACAACCTTCAATGCATCATCAGTCATGGGTAACTTTTTATCCGAGTCAAAACCTCAGGTTTATCTATACAGGCCAGTTCCTTACTGCTATACCAACTGCACGAAAATGTTCACAACTTCTGGTGGGAAATTCTTATTTAAAAAAAAAATCTCTCATAAAGTGACCTTACTAAATCTATTTTCGAATATTAAGAACATTTTTTTTTTCACACACATTTCAATCTATCCGGCGTCGCGTCGACATGATTTGGAACATAATCAGGGTTTCCTGGACGTTAGAATAATTAAAAAAGTTATGCAAATTTATATTTACTCCAACTTTATTTATATTTTATACTAGCGTGCGCTGTTACGCCTAATAAATGAAATGTGCTTTTATGTTTAGTTGAATAAGTAAAGAAGACAAATAAATATAACTTTATATCGTAATTACTTTAGATAACCCGTGCTGATTACCGGGCATTGCTCGGGAATCTACTTATCCCGATCTTCTTGGCATAAATGAGCTGAAAGAAAAAAGTGATTATTGTGAGTTATCTGTAATTGATAGATATAAGCTGTCGCGGACTTTTATGTAGATTTTTTTTAGATATTCAATTTTATATATTAAATTGGTATATTTGTTATGGTTTAGGTAACGTAAGCCATTTAAGCGCCCAAAAATATACTTCTTTCTTATCTCCCGCCCTATAGTACACAGGCATTATGTTATTTACGATAATTATCATAAGTAATGCCACGAGTGATTTCCAATTTATCTAGATAATTTGGAAATCAAGAGTGGCATTTGTTAGGACAACCGAATAAAATTAAGCTCTTTACTCACAAATCATTATTTAACTATAGTTATTTTAATATATATATATATATATATATATATATATAATGTAACCGGCGATGTTTGAAAACAAATGAGAAACGATTGGTACGCTTCATTTGCTTCTTTTCTTCATCACTGCAACCAGATGATATTATTTATTGCCAAAGGATCGCAATATTGTAAGAATGCATCCTAGTGGAGAAATTTATAACCAACATTATGGGTATTAATTAATTTCTGATGTCCTATGATGTAAATGTCAATTACAATTTACTGCAACGTCATTTCCTGGAAAATAATTCGTTTAAGAAAGTGCAAACACTGGTTTCTTTTTTTTTGTGGTATAATCAATTGTTACAAATGTTTTTATATTATCTCCCGCATGCGCTATCTACTGACATTCTGCACTATATATAACATCTGGTAGCCGTATTTCTTGTAGAGTCAGTTCACTGCAAAATAATGCCATGACCTGTTCAGAATGTTAAAAAGGAGGAGCTTTCTTTAATATGATAAACTTTCGTTGATAAATTCGAGACGAAACACGACTGTGATTGGGTTGCAAATAAAAAATAATTGAAATATGATTGGTCATTGACTCCCATTTGGGGCATGAGTTAAATAGTCCCTGAAAAGTTCTCTAAATTATGGAAAAATGGGTCAAATAGTTTTTGAATCCATAAGGGATAGATAAATAGACTGACAGACTCATTTGTATACGTAAATAAGATAATGGCCTATCTGTATAATGTGGGCGTGTTAATTGGTAGTTTCTGTAGGCCTACAATTAATTTATCAGTTGTTAATGGCTAGCGTGTTTAACTGGCATCCCGGGGTTATCGGATTCGATTTCTAACTATACCGGTAACAAAGAATCATTTTTTTCTACCTCCTGTGCCCCGAAGAAAAGTTCAACAGAATGTGTAATGGCTACTATTTTCGTGTTTATAGGTATCTAGAAAGCAAAGAAAATGTTTCAAGGGTATTCAAAAAGTTAAGGGGACTTTTATCGATATTTTAACAATTATAATTGTATTTTCATGTTTAATGGGGTCACAGGGATACAAATCAAGAAAATAACAGTTTTTAATCATTAAATTAGCAAAACGCTTATTTCTCGTGTCATGTAAATGTGGCGGACCGCATTGAAAACGAAATGGTGCGTAACTGTTATTATTAGGTATATTGTGTAATTAAAAAAAAAAAGTAATCTCTTCTCGTTAGTTTTTAACTGTTTTATTAAAGTTATTAAATGAATGAAACCAATTGATTTATTCATGTATTTTATGTCTTTCGGGCTAAATGGCCGTGGTCTGGTTTTATTAAAACTCGACGTTTCGTCTACTACTGCGGTAGACATCCTCGGGAGATTCTGCATGTTCTTTGACTTAACTCTTCAAATGTCGGCTGCAGACTGGCCAGTCTTGTATTAAAATGTGAATAGAAAAGGAATCAACTCATATACCTTTTAACGATACTTGTGACCTACATTAAAGAGGTTATCGTCTGTATTGAGGCAGTTAGAAGGGAAATTTATTGAAGTATTTAGGGAAATCTGTGGTCTCCCTGGAGACTGGTGCATGTGATAGAAAGAATGACATGACAAGTCAGTGGAGCAGACAACATAAGAATGTTGCAAGTGACGTTACATAGTCCCGCGGGACTTCCCCGCACGCCTGCTCATGACGGCTCCTAATTTCCTTCTTGATGGATCAGACAGTCCCTCCTGCGGAACAAGTGTTCGATTCTTCACATTTTTTCTATTAATAGCTAAGAAAATGAAGATCGCGGTTATCGTGAAACGTCCCAGAGGTCCGGATTCAATTCCCGACTAAAAAGTGTAATTATTTACTCAGTACTTAATACAGGCTTTCCACTTTACAGCAGTTTGCTCTAATTCCTGTTTTCCAGAGATTCCTATTTTTCCATTGTCCTTCTTCAATTCCTCTCTTCATCAGGGATCATATATTTCCTCATACCATGTTCTTCCCTTCCCCCTTTCCCTTCATTCTGCCTGGTACCATCCAATCTGACACCTGTTTAGGAAACTGTTCTTCCGACATCCGTTGTACATGTCCATACCACTGTAAAGCTCTCTTTGTTATCCTATCGATAACAGTCTCTTGTGCACCCATTTCGTATCTAAAATATGTACCTATTTCTAATATGTTGCAGCCTGGATATTCTCTTACTTCTCCGTAATACATATATTTTTGCCTCCAAAACTCTTTTTCTGCATACTTTCATTTATTGTCCAGCTTTCTGGCCCATATGTAAGAATAGTTTTTGTTATTATTTGTATAATTTTTTTTTTCTGGTCAGATTCCTATTCCTTAAAAACGATTCAGGGATCTAATCGCCTTCCTTGCACAATTTACTATGACCTTTAGTATCTAATTACAACGTCAACATTAGATCTCAGGTCAATGAAGTAGTAAACATACCGTATCATAGAACATCTAACTATTCTTCTCTCACTGACTAAATCTTTCGTTATTGAATTCTGATCTACTGCACTTATGGAAGGATCAAGATGAAATAATTGTTTTTATTCTTATACCACATTAATATTAATTTGATAAACAATTAACGTTAATAGGTTTATTACATCAATTATTTATCTTTCAGTTCTTGTAGGAGCTATCGGAGGATATAATCAAGTTCCCATCCAAAAGATTCTGACCTACTCATCAATTATTCATTTAGGATGAATAATTGCATACCACAATGTATCGTAAAGCTTCCTGATTCCTAACACCTTCTCTTGGCCATAGGCCCATAACTTCCAGTAAAGCAACTTTATCCATGGAGATTTATCTAATTCCCTTGTAAATATTAATAATTCGTCCACCGCTATGACACTGAGATAGCACGCTGCCTTGTCACGCAGCGGGTCAGAGTTAAAGTCTCGGTTGGTACATGTTTCCTGGTGAATTTTTTTTTCGGGGGTTTTCCTCATGTATAAGACAAATGTCAAGAAACTTTAAAGCCTAAATTATCCCCGAACATCAAATGACCTTCAAAGTCATCATCATTCAGATTATGATTAATGATTCTCCTGGCGCACCACTATCATCATCATCATCCATCACACCATCGGGGCAGCTTAACCCGTCTTCCTGGCGCCCCAAATTCAGAAGTGGGTTACAATTACGCCAATCCCAGAAGAGAACACCAGAAATGTCGAAATGACAACCTGGGGCACTGAATAAAAAAAAACATTTTTAGTGCTCCAATACTATATATGTCCTAACATTCCATGTTCCTTGTAATATGTCCGTATGTTTAAGACTTTTCAAAGGATACTCTGACGTAGTCTCCGTTGGTATATCCGATTGAGGATCTAGTTTACCTACGGAAAAAATACTCCAGTAGAACCCATGTACGCGTTTATTGACAAGCTTCTCTTTTAGTCTGGCTTATCGCCTTGAACTGTCCGGCATGGGTGACCCTATTGGCAACAATGCTACCGCCGCGCCGAGGTAGGTTTTGTGGTCATTTAAACACGCAAGCCACTACACTACAACATAGTAAAGATAGGCCATTAATAATTTGATACATTTATTAATTCCTTCAGGGAAAAAAAAGGTAGGAGTAAATTCTAAAATTCAAAGACTACAAATAACGAATTGGTTACTATTATGTTTTTAAAATTATAAATTGGGATCACTTATTGATGAAACAGGGAGTTGTAAAGCTGAAGTAGATAGCAGGTTAGTACAAGCACGAAGAGCCATAAAAATGTTGAATGGAGTACTGTGGAGTAGGACCATGTCAACCCCACGAAGAAGAGGATTTTGAAGTCTGTTGTGGAAAGCATAATGACTTATGGTGCTGAGGGATGGACTTGGGTAGAGGGACAGAAAACTAAGATCTTGGCAGTGGGGATGGATGGAATAAGATGCAGTGCCAGGTTGGAAAGAAGAAGAAATGAAGAAGTGAGGCAGATGATGGATATGGAGGAGACAGTGGTGGAAAGGATCGAAAGACGAGCTCTTCAGTGGTATAGCCATGTCAGGAGAATGGAGGATGATAGGTGGCCCAAAACTCTTTTGGAATGGTCAACTTCTGGTAGAAGGAAACGGGGCAGGCCAAGAACAACTTGGAGAGGAGAGATCCATAGATTGATGAACGACCGAGGTCTGGAGGAGGATGAATGGCGTGATCGGCAAGAATGGCGAATGGGAAAACAGGGTAACCGCTGAAAAGTGGAGAGACCCTCAAAAGTAAGTAAAAATATGAACATAAACGTTGTCAGAAATTATATTATGTTATTGTAGTTGATGTCCACCGCTGTGGTCTCGAGGTAGCGCGCTGCCTTCTCACGCAGCGGGCCCGTGTTCGAATCCCGGTCGGTTCAGGCTCCTGGGTGAGGATTTTTTGGGGATTCTCCTCACCTGTAAGACAAATGTCAGGAAGCTTAGGGCTCAACGGTCCCCGAAAATCATCCGGTCGCCATCGTTGCCTTTATCATCATTATCATCATCCTTCACCGGTGTGGAAAGCAACGGGTATCTACCACACCTATAATTCCCTATTAAAGCTGCAAAGCATAGCATGGAAATGCTATCATTGCAGTGGAAGACCTGCCCTCGGGCAGAACTACTATGGATGGATGGATTGTAGTTGATAGTACTAAATAATATTATTTTACATCTAAATGAAAAGTCATCAATTACACTGGTCAACATGATTTTTGTCTCATGAGTACCAATAGTTGTACTTAATGCAGTTTTTATCGTGTTTTCAAATATGTATTCGGAATTTCTACATCGCCCACAGTTTTTTTTATTTCAATTTCAATTAATGGATTTAAATTATTATTTTTTAATAAACGTCTTTTCGTCCATTTGTCCATTGTAAAATAAAACGGGGCACAATTTTATCAGGAGATTTCAGCTATGGAAAAGAGATATCAAGGCAAATTGAATCCTAATATGCTGGCCGATTATTGTTGGACCATTAAAAGGGATGCTCCACAGGCGAAATATAGCAGAAAATCATCATTTCTTACTTTCTAGGTGAGTCCGAATGTTCGAATATTATGTAGTTACTAATGTAGAAAATATTAAAGTGTTTGAAAATATAAATTCCCGTCTCTCGGAAACCTTGTGTGATGGAGAAAAAAATCGGTATCATATTTGAATTAAGGAGAAAAAATACTATCGGAATCATATATTTTTCTTTGTGAGAAAAAAAATAAAGTTTCTTCTTTGTTGTTCAGTGTAATTTGAACCTGTTCTTCGCTGTTGTCTCGAGGTAGCGTACTGCCTTGTCAAGCAGCGGGCTCGGGTTCGACAAGCTTCCTCGGTGAGGTTATTTTTTTCTCGTTTTTTTTTTCCTCACTTGTAAGACAAATGTCAGGTATATTTGAGGCCCAAAGGGTCCCCGAACATCATCTGCCATCATCATTATCATCCTCATCATCATCCCCGATGTGGAAAGCAACGGGAAGATACCACACCAATCCCCTAGTGAAGCTACAAAGGATAGCATCAAAATGCTATGATTGCAAGTGAAGGAACTGCACTACGGCAGAACACTATAAAAAATCAATGCCACCACGTTTCATTTCGACATCTGGTATCCTGGCATTTCTGAGGTTGGGGCGCCTGGTAGCCGGAGTTACGCTGCCACGATGATATATGATAGACGGTGATTATGGTAATGATGCGCCAGGAGAGGCCTTAATCCTAAACTTAATGAATATGTTAATGATGATAATTCTGCCCTGATGAAGATCGTGGACCGTTGAACCTTAAAGTTTCCTGACATTTGTCTTATAGAAGAAGGAAATTCCCGAAAGAGAAAACTTCAGCCAGGAAACTTGTCCTAATCGGGGATCGAACTCGAGCCCGCTGCGTGACAAAGCAGCATGCTACGGTGAATACAGCAGTGGACATAAATAAATAAATAAATAAATAAATAAATATATATATAATTATTTATAAATTTATTTGTCTATATATATTTATTTATATTTAGTATTATTTATAAATATATATATATATATATATATTGGGGGGCACGCCGTAGCGTAGTGGTTAAGGCACTGAGCTACAAGCCGGAGGGTCGAGGGTTCAAGTCCCGTTGGGGTCAGGATTTTTAAACTGACCCAAACACTCTGGCGGCACTATGGCCCTGGGGTCGACTCAGCCTCTAACGGAAATGAGTACCAGACGCCTGTTCTGGGGGTAAAGCGGCCGTCACGCAGGGCTGACAACCCGGCTGACATCAAGTGCCGATTGTCTAGAAAAAGTGGGAGCCTTAACCTCCTACTACCCCAAGGGTCTCCCGAGGCCTGTTGTGGGATCACTTTACTTTACTTTATATATATATTGTCAACCGCTTTGATTTCGAGATAGCGTGCTGCCTTGTCACGCAGCGGTCCCGGGTTCGATTCCCGGTTGGGACAGGCTCTTGAGTGAGTTTTTTTCGGGTTTTTTCCTCACTTATAAGACAAATGTCAGGAAGCTTAGAGCCCAACAGTCGGCGAAAATCAATCGGCCATCATCATCATCCTTATCATCATCATCCTTCACCGGTGTGGAAAGTAACGGGAAGCACCTATAATTCCCTAGTAAAGCTGCAAAGCATAGCATGAAAATGCTATGATTGCAGTGAAAAACCTGCTCTCGGTCAGAATTACCATGGATGAATATAATATATATAATTTGAAGACTTCTGATGACGAATGGTTAATATTTTTTTAAAAAACTACGAACAAATGCGTTTTCAATAACTAGGGCCTACACTAATTTTATTGTAATTGTTAGGGCTAAATAATATTACTTACATCTAAATATTTAAAATGGAGTTTGTATAGAAAAAAAGAGGGTCACTGCCGACTGAATACCGGGATAATTGTGTAGCTTCGGGAATAAACGCACGTACGCCGTGATCCGATCATGTCCTGATTGATGAGGTGTCCACTGGGCCGTGAGCTCTAATGCGCATGCACTGAATACCTAATCTACAATGTAATATCAAGTGTAAATAAATATGGTCGACTTTGTTACAACAATCCTAATTACTGGTTTTCATCCAATTGGCATGCACACTGTCCACCATTTTGTTTATATTATAACCAATGTGTTGATTTTTTTAAAGCCTTTGCTCTCTGAATTGCTAAACAATTATACGTTCGACTCATTTTAATGCAATACAAATTCTAAACTGTTTTTGATCGTAAAATCACATCACATAGGTTATAGTTGATTTTATATTCTTACAAATCACGCATTAATTACTCACTATTCTAGCTTCCTTTCAAAGAAACCACAATACTAGGCCTATATTACGATGCGAGGTTGGGAAGTGGTTTTTACAGAAGCGAGGAAAATGTTTAAAAAACAGAGCGATAGCGAGGATTTTAATTCCCGAGATTCTGTAAAACACTTCACAAACGTGCGTTGTACATTATTTTTTGCGCGATAGTGTTTCTTCTTCTTCTTCACTGTTTAGGCTTATTTACTAGCCTGTTCCGGCTCCAAATTGCTGCTCTTTCTACCTTTTCTTTGGTCTTCCCAAACTTCTTCTTCCTCGTGGTGAATAGCTGTATGCTGCTTCCAGTTTGTTCTGTATTTCTCTATTGTTGTGTTTAATTCCTCTACTTTTGGTTGTTGTTTTATTTCTGTGTTATGTTTTTTGTCTGTTCTTTGATATCCTGCTATTGGTCTGAGGTATCTCATTTCAGCAGCTTGTATTCTGGCAGATTGTTGTGTTGTCACTGTTCATGTTTCGGATCCGTAAGTAATAATAGACACTGCCATTGGCGATAGTGTTTTTAAAATAATAATAGTAAAATAATAACATCTCTGTTGGATTTTTTTTTTAAATTTGAGGAATATTCCACAATACAGTGTTTCTTCCTTTCCTTTAACCCAAAGTGATTTGTCACCAGAGGTTCCTGTCTAAAGCATCTTCTTCCCTCAAATCTCTAGCTTCCATACTTCTCTTCATTCCATACATCCATCGTTCTCAAGGACTGCATCTTACACTTCTTCCATTAGCTTTCCAATTAAGGATCTTCTTTGGTGTTCTCTCTTCTTCCATTCTTATGAGGTGTCCATACCATTTCAAAAGTTTTTCTCCATTTTTCCTAATGTGTTTTTTCAACTTGCATAATTTCCCTTATCGTGCTGTTTCTGACCTTATCCCTTCTTGAAATTCTTCTCGATCGCCTCCAAAAATCCATTTCTACTGCTAACAGCTTGTTGGCTTGCTTTCTACTTACTGTCCAGGTTTCGGATCCATATAATATTTGCGTTCATTATAAACAACTGACTAACGTTAACAGCGTGGGCAATGATTATTAGTTGAAACTACAGGAGGCCGTGACACCAATCAGTGATAAAATGGCGGAAAGTACGTATTTGTTTTATATTGTTTCAAATAAAATTCAGACGATTTAAAATGCAGTGATTTGTTTCTTATAATGTATATTAACACTACCTTTTGGATATTTTTAGTATATACATTGTACGTAGTATACATAGAGTCGTTTTTAATATGTAATTATTACAGTACAGATATTTTATTATAGTATAGTTATTTGGGTTGGCAACCCCGAAATATAGGAAGTTGAACTTTCAATCATGGTCGCCATTGCGACAAAACGCACTATCGCGCAAAAAGTTTGTATTTAACGATATATAGATTTTGTAGATTTCTACCTTGAAATTGTCAATGTAATCTAACCTATAAGGTATATTGGCATAATTTAATAATATCCTCAACTCGTGTCCAACTCTGGGTCGGATCAAGGAATGAGATGAGATGAAGCCCCTATATTTATTGATGTCTGTGAATGACAAGGGTGCCGGCCGACCACGCCTGATGCGACATCACGGGGGCAGACGAACGAAATTAAACGAAATGGATGAGGCGAGTGTGGAGAAATGGTGGGATGAAATTGTCGCAGGGGAAAACGGGAGAAAACCCCGAGAAATGCCAGCCCAAGTTCCATTTCGCCCATCACGAAACCCGTGTGGAGTGGCGGAGACTCGATCTCAGGATTCCAGCGTTGAGAGGCGAGCGTCTAACCGCTTGCGTCACGGAGCCTTTTAATACAACAGTAGAAAAACTATTAACGTTTGAGAGGAAAATATTTAGAAGAGTGCTAGGTCCAGTAAAGGAAAATGGAAATTGGAGGTTGAGAAGGAATGACGAATTATACCTCAAGAATAATAAAGAAAATATAGTTAGTTTCATCAAATCCAAAAGATTACAATGGTTTGGACATACACTAAGAATGCCAAAGGGAAGATTGCCGAATGATATTTTGAATTGGAAGCCACAAGGAACAAGACCAAGGGGAAGACCCAAGGATCGATGGGAAGATGACGTAATTGAAGATTTGAGAGAGATGGGGATTTTTGATTTGAAATCCACTGCACAAGATAGGAAGAAGTGGCGTAAACTGGTTGAGAAGGCCAAGACATTCCACTGGAAGTCGTAGAGCCTGACGAAGAAGAAGAAGAGAAGAAAAACGAATGAGAAGAGATCACTTAAATGTTGTTCAATTATCGCCGTGGTCTCGAGGTAGCGTACTGCCTTGTCACGCAGCGGGTCTGGGTTCGATCCCCGGTCGGGGCAGTTTTTATGGGTGAGGTTTTTATCGGGGGTTTTTCCTCACCTGTAAGACAAATGTCAGGAAAACTTTAAGGCCCAAACGGTCCCCGAAATCATATGGCCATCATTGTCATCCTTATCATTATCATCATCCTTCACCGGTGTGGAAAGCAACGGGAAGCTATCACACCTACAATTCCCTAGTAAAGCTGCAAGCATAGCATGAAAATGCTATGATTGCAGTGAAGGACCTGCCTTCGGGTGGAATTAGTATGGGTGGACGGCCTATAGTAATAACTTAAGTTAGTTATACATGCTTTTGTTTTCACGGTGATCCTATACATTTAAATAACATTAGTATTTCGCCAGTTAAAGGTTAATGGAGATAGTGTAGTTATATGATCTTTGTTACTTTTAAAAGAAATCTAAATTTATATTTGCTCTAAACTCGACTTCATTATTATCCAGTGTAAGATATATATATATATATATATATATATATATATAGATGTATATTAATATATAGGCTATATATATATATATATATTGGCGTTTCCCGTATTAATGTATCATATTTATATTATTATGTATTATTATATTATTATTATTATTATTATTATTATTATCGTATCATTATTGTTATTACCCTATAAAATGTTGTTTGTACATGACATTTACATTGCTACATTTATTGTATCTTTAACTGTTTATAATTAGTATGGTGTATATCTATATTTGTCGAATATTTATTTGTATTTGTGCTGGTTGAGTGGAAGAGAGGGCCTTATGGCCTTAACTCTGCCAGAATAAATAAAGTATTATTATTATTATTATTATTATTATATTATTATTATATTATTATTATTATTATTATTATTATTATTATTTGGTCTAATAAAAATAATTAAGTCTCAAAGATTGAGACAGGATATGTGGCACGCCTATAGGAATAATAGAGAGCATGGAAGTGGAAAACAGTGGGAAATTTGATTATAAAGAATGTATATTTTTTAACGAAATATTACTTTTGTAAGATTTAATGGAAGAAAGATTAGTGAGGTATGCTACCTAATATCTGAGAGAACTGAATTATAAGGAGAATGTTGGCCAAATGTTAAACCTGAATAGAGATTAATAATTGTTTATACTCAAACTAATCGAACTTTCCTACATGCTTAAGTGAATAATGGAGTGGCCCGTTGTTGAGCCATAGCTTCTCCTTTGTCAGTAGTTTATACACCAAGTTCATTTTTAGTTACCTTATTTGCCCAAATATGTCATGCTTAGCATGCGGTCAACACACCGACTCAATGAGACATCTAGCAGACATCTACTTGGATGTTTGAGAGCGGTAAATTGTGCTTAGAGGCATCTTTGTTCAGACTTAAGGATTTTTTTACGAGCCTGAAAATCTTCAGACTCGCTTGAAGTCCCTCCCGGAGGACTTGCTCATTGGATTTTTCCATCCTAAAAAATACATCGACCGGGGCAGATCCACTACACTGTCATTGGTTGTAAAACAACATTCATTAAACGTGATTCGTCATTGACAAACATTTGTGGCATGAGTTAAATAGTCCAAATAAATAAACAAAGGAAATACATGCTGTGTAATATTTACTTCATGTGTAAAATATATTATATAATTAATTCTAAAGTTTACTCCAATTAACTCAAGGCCCGAATAAGCGAAATATAGTTATTCGTTTTAATTTTCTTTACGTTTATATTTATTATAAATAATCTTGACAGAAACACAAAGAATAATATTTATTGTAAAAATAATTGCTGAGACAAAGAAAAAAGTTGCAGGAAATTTAGAAACGGTTGCAATGTAAACATTTGTATACAGAGGAATTGATACTGCAGGTGAAAACTGCCTCTACTGCAGAAGCCACGGTAAAAACAGCTCCTAAAATATCTGAAGGAATATTTTTTGATATAAAAGATCGAGAAAGCGGTTGTAACTACCCCATAAAATAACTGCACACTTGCACCTAAATACATACACCAATCATATGGACTTAAAGCAAATATTATGCATGCAATTATTTTTGTTGTTAACGCTAATATAATGAACCATAAATCATCAAAATGTAATATAGCACTAAATACTGTTATTCCAAATGCAATGCCTATTACCATAATAATAATCACTACACTTACGTAAATAGTGAAGTCTGAAATATCCCATCCGAATTTTATCCTAGTATAGTAATAGAGAACAAATATTTCACCCATTACAACAAAATTTTGGGTTGATAATACAAATACTTGCATTACGATTATGTCACGCCTGACAATTTTCCCTTTTCTTAAACACACAAACTCAAAGTTTCAAGAAAAAGTTTACAATTAAAAAGTTTTCTTGTATTCTTAATCATGGTTATGAAAGTATCATCAACTGATACAGATTCGGGTAAGATGAAAATTACGTAAATTAGACATGTATAGAATAATGCAGCACTTATTAAAAACACTACGAAATCGCCTTTTTCACCAAAAAGCTTCTTTAACAAAACCACTAGAACTTGAACCACATAAAAATCCTAGATTAATACAAATGTCGAAAATCCCCATTCTTAACGATCGACGTTCTGGAACGCTGATATCAGCTATCATGGCTGCACATGAAGCAAGGAGAGACATTAATCCGCCACTGAACATAATTGGAGCTAGCATTAATATAATAAAATATGGATGAAGACTAGTAGCAAGTGTCATTATCATTACCAGAGTATGTGAAACAGCATAACTTAACATTGGAGAAATCATGAGAAATTTCCTTCCATACTTATCGCTCCAAGGACCAAGAAACAGTGATATGAAAGCAGGAGATACGCATAAAATTCCATTTATCATCAAAAGTGTAGCAGTTGGTGCTTGAGTTTTTTCTTCAAATTCTTTTACTGCTGTTGCATTTTTCTCCATTTCGTCGCATATTGTGTTATTGTAGTTCATTGTAATTCTACAAGTACGTATGAGAATGAAATGTTGTAATACGATCATTGTAAATCCAGATGAAAAAATACACAAAAATACAACAGGCTCCACAGTTACTCTATGGTGACCAAATATCAAGGGGCAAATCGGTGACTTTTTTAAAACCTTTGACTTAATATCATTTCCACCATCACTAGTAACAATTTCTTCTTGTTCTTCGTTTGTGCTATCTTTATTTTGGATTTTTGTTTCATCATCTTCTGATCTTCATTTTAAAAACACACGAACGCTATTTAAACCATATCATAAATATTATGAAATAGACCTATGTTTAATAAAATATATCAATAAATCAGTTGTTATGGTAACCAATTGTCATCACAGCTTTCTTGATACTCAACTTTCATAAGATTCATGATGTGTTCCGTTGAGATATTATTCAAAATTAAGATATAAAATTATGGAATATTCACCTGAAAGGTCCGTCTCCTCAACTTAATTAGTTATTTAACTGTTGTGCTTTCGGGACTTGTCCCATCATCGACAGGATTCAAACTAGTGTTTCACTGAAGATCTGGTAGAGGGGGTTACATGTATTGAGTTCGTTTTCGTTTATCGGATTGTTGTTGTTGTGAGCTACTTTCATGATTTCCATCTCTTCGAGTACGTTTACCTTCGCTGGATTATTTTCTCTGTGCATTACTGTTAAGGTGTTTTCAATATTTAACATGCGATGTCCTTCATGGATAACGTTTTTTGCATAGCTATAGTTATTTTAAAATATTTATATATTTAATGTAAACGACGATGTTTGAAAACAAATGAGAATATGCTTCATTTGCTTCTTTTGTTCATCACTGCAACTTGATCATATCATTTATTGCCGAAGGATCGCAATATGTAAGAATGCACCCTAGTGGAGAAATTTATCATCATCCGGTATCATGGCAGCTGCCGTCATCTTCCGGAAACCAAACGCCATTCCTCTCTGTCCATCCATTGATCTTCCTCCAAATCCTCTGATATTCATAGCTGCTTGTACCCCTTCTATCCAAGTTTTCTTCGGTCATCTTCTCTTCCTCCTTTCCATTAGGATCGATTCCTTAACAATTTTAACCAACAATTATAGGTATTAATTAATTTCTGATGTCCTATGATGTAAATATGTCAATTATATTTTTCTGCAACGTCATTTCCTGGAAAATAATTCGTTTAAGAAAGGGCAGTGTTTTTTTTTTGGTATAATCAATTGCAACAAATGTTTTATATTATCTCCCGCATGCCTTATCTGCTGACATTCATGCACTATATATACAATCTGGTAGCTATATTTCTTGGTGGGTCAGTCACTGAAAAATAATGCTATGACCTATTCAGAATGTTAAAAAGGAGGAGTTTTCTTTAATATGATAAACTTCGGCTGATAAATTCGAGGCAAAACACGACTGTAATTGGTTGTAAATAGAAAAATCATTGAAATGTGGTTGGTCATTGACTCCCATTTGGGGAATGAGTTAAATAGTCAAATTAACCGGTTTGTTTGCATAAATCCCAACTCGTATTGGTAAATGTTATAAATATCATGACTGATTGGTCCAGTAGAATAGAATGCAGTTTTTTTTGAGTAGTTACTATTTATAAAGATATTTTTTCGTTGGGCATTATGGCGTAAGAGATCACGAATTACAATATTTTATATTTTACAATTAAAAAGTCAATAAATGGTTATAATACAATTTTATTGAACTTGTACAAAACATTTAAAATGCAAGGAACCTAAAAGCTAACCTAATTCAATTACTCTAACCTAGGTGAATCCGCAAACTGAACGATTTTCGTAAAGTTAGGGACTTTTTATCACATTTACCATTACGAGTTGAGAATTATGCAAAAAAAAAAAACCGGAAATTTGATAAATTTAAAAAAAAATGTATCATATTTACTATATTTAGTGGTGATTATGTATAATAAACCGGAAATTATATATAATCACCGAATTAATCACATTTACCGTAAAACAACACTCACACGCATATATATACACACAGGGTGTTTCATAAAGGATGGCGCAAACTTAAATGGTTGAAAGTACACGATAATAGAAGCAACAATGTCCCAATAAACATGGGTCCGCAAATGAGCCGTTTGTGAGATAATTACGAATGTATAGTTACAAGCCGCCACTGACTTCATTGTAAACATCGTCCTAGTTAGTAGAAATTTATTTGAATTTAGACTTTACTATTAATTTTTCATCTCATTTAGTTCACATTTCACAGTTCACTTCACTGTTAAAGGATATGCTAAAGCGTCTTCCTGAGCTCGTCTCTGCAATGGATGTCGAATTCTTTCGAAAACCCCTGGATCATTTCTGAATTTTTGACAAGCATGTACAACTCTCTGCTCCATTTCTTCAATCGTGTTAACGGGTGTGGCTGTACACTTCGCTTTTGAGGTGACCCCAGACATAAAAATCCAAAGGATTTAGATCAGGTGATCTTGGAGGCCAAGGTACAGATCCGCCTCGACCTATCCATCTTTGGCCGTATCTGCGCGTTAGATGCCGTCTCACAGCAGCAGCAAAATGTGCCGGAGCTCCATCATGCATGTACCACAAACTCCGATGTTGCTGCAGGGAAACATCCTCAAGCAATCCTGGAAGATGACGCCGCAGAAACCTAAGGTACCTCCGTCTATTAAGTTTTCGTGGAAGAATGTGTGGCCCAATGAGATAATCACCTAGTACGATGTTTACAAACAATGACGTCAGTGGCGGCTTGTAACCATACATTCGTAATTATCTCGCAAACGGCTCGTTTTCGGACCCATGTTTATTGGGACATTGTTGCTTCTATTATCGTGTACTTTCAACCATTTAAGATTGCGCCATCCTTTATGAAACACCCTGTATATATCTAAAGTCACTATCCATTTCATTTGAAGGAAGGCAATGGTTGCAAATCAATGTTATTGTGAAATTTTACACACATTCTACTGTCTTCATGGCCGCCATAGGTAAAAACACATTCTCCATCTTACAGCTGTAAAACGATATAGACCTTAAAACTGCTGCTTCTGTGATAAGATTCCATGAATCAAGCAGACGCGGTAAGAACGATTCTGTAGAGTGTAACTTAGAATTTGCCACACTGTGTTGCGATGGGCATTCACCTGCTACTGAGGCGTCGAGTTGATGCGTTCGGACTATCACTGACAATTTGAACCTGATACACTGTTTCGCTGATCGCGTGGTTGTCCATGACATGACTCATCACGCACCCACGCACGCGCACACACGAATATATTTCTACCAATGCGAAACCACTGTTCTCGAAGTCGCCCGCGATATTCAAACGCCGCTACGATGCACCACAATATAAAAAAGTGCGTCGCACAGGTACTGTCCCATCTTAAGAAATGAGTTACAATTCGTAAATGCTAGGAGTGAATACCAGAAACGTCATAACGGAATTGGAAAAAATAAATGCACATAATTATTTTTGAAAATAACATTTTCATAATATTCTGTCATTTTTCCATATTTTGTTGTTATTTCATATTTTGTTTTTTTCATAAAATTAAAATTATAAAATTGTTACCTTATGTGTCCGTCTCCTCAACTTTGTAAAGCATTAGTTCTCTGTAGGCTTTTTTTATTACCGGGTTTTTCTGATAAGTTGGCTACACTGTCTGAGCAATGACTAATACATGTTTTACATTGTAAATTTGTTGTTTTTAGGTTACCTTGAGCTCAACTCCTCACTTAATTTTAAGGCATTTCTTACATTTTTAGGGGGGGTGGGAAATAACATATATATTGTTCTCAGGTATGCATTCGCATACTGCAACAATAAGTTGTGTGTTTTTGCGTTTGTTCATTTCAGTTTATGTAGGTGACATGGTAGCATAGAATCCCCAAATCTGTATGTATTGCGCTTAAATCACTTTAATTATCACTAATATAATGTGATGCTTGTTGAATTAAGTGATTTTTAATTGAATGGTTACCCTTGGTTACCCTTGATTTTTCAGTTTATTGTTGTAAATTATAACTTTTCTTCTGTATTTACTAACATTTTTTAATATTTTAAACTTTTTGAAACAATTTTTATAATTTTTTTTTTCAAATGCCCCAGGTTTTGTCTATCGACATTCCTGGTTTTCTCTCCTGGCATGGCGTACTTGTAACCCACTTCTGAGGTTGGGGCGCCTGGAAGGCGGGGATGCGTTGTCCCGATGATACGATGGGTGATGATGATGATAATGGTACGCCAGGAGAGTCCCTAATCCTAAGCTTAACCTAAGATGAATATGAATGATGATGATTGCGATTGCCATATGATTTCGGGGACCGTTTGGGCCTTAAAGTTTTCCTGACATTTGTCACAGGTGAGGAAAAATCCCGATAAAAACCTCGCCCAGAAAAACTGTCCCGACCGGGGATCGAACCCGTGCCCGCTGCGTGACAAGGCAGCACGCTACCCCGAGACCACAGCGGTGGACTCATTTTTTAATATAACATTATTTGATAATTTTTAAGTATTTATTTAAATACGCAAATTACAACATTATGACACTATTAGACAACATTGTAATGCTGACTGCTATTTTCTCCACAGAGTATATTATTTAGTATATGATTTTTCGATAGCTGGTTTGGGTTATCCCTGATTGGATAGGCGTTAGAAAGTGATAAGTAACTGTACACCCATTTTTAGTAAACGTTTGACAATTTTAATATTACTAATATGTTTGTTTAACATAGATTTGGGGATTTATTGCAAAGATTGGACATATAAATTTCAGAGCAACGTTCTGCCATCTAACGTAAGCTGTATATACTTTAGAAAGATATCGATAATAATCGATATGTGGCATGGATGATAATCGATATGTGGTTCGATGTTGGGTTATCGTTGGTTCTATACATTCTGGCACATGCGACTATTGTTCTATATGACTTTGAAAATATATCAGGTAACTTAAAGTGCTGTTTTCCCGAGTCTCCCTTTAAGGGGCGGTTGTCGGCTTACACGTTACATAACCTAAATTAATCTGAATCGTTCATCAATTTGAACGATTCAATGCCAATACCCTAAAATCGCGATCTACTTAGAAGATTGGTTATGAAGAGAGGTATGAAATATTTTAATTTATCTTGAACGATTAAAATTCAACTAGGCCTATAACAGCTTGAGGTAGGCCTATAGTGGACTCAGCATTTTAGTTTCCAGGCGGCATCCCTCTGGTTTAAAAGATAAGATTGTTACTGCCTGGTAGAGCCGGGGAGTTGTTAGAGGCTTCTAAGACACCGCTCCAATCACCAAAAACTTCGGATTTTTAAATGTCGTTTCCATGTCCACTCTATGCGTATATAATTATCTTAACAGCTTTGCAACTTTGTTGCTTTGCAGTACTATTACGAGGGCGGATCGGAAAGTAACGCACAATAATTTTTTTCTGCCTTGGTATTGCAGCTAGAATGTTGAAAATTCACAGAGATATAGTTTGGAGTTTTCACTACAGATGGTATTTTTTTCTCAGGTGCACCTCTTGCGAGAGAAGCTTGAACTATGCAAAAAAGATGGCGCGCATGCTACAGTCGTCCACCTGTGAGGAACAGAGAAGTGTTGTTCGATTTTTGTGGGCCAAAGGGCATAAACCCAGTGAAATTCACAGGGACATGCGTGGCGTGTATGGGGATGATTGTTATGGACCGTAGCAATGTCTCCAGGTGGTGCACATTCTTCCAAGAGGGACGCGTGAACCTTAGTGATTCGCCACGTGATTCGCTTTAGTGATTCCTGGCCGGCAAACGCTTTGAGACAGATGTGGAAGTGAAATCAGCAGTGCACAGATGGCTATACTCCAACCAAACGGACTTCTACGAACAGGGCATATTGAAACTGGTAACACGATGGGAAAAATGGTGTTGAGAAAGTTGGTGACTATGTCGAAAAGTAGGTAAAAGATGCAAGTTCCATTTGTGATTTTTTTCCTTTTTTTTACTATTAAACTTTTTAAAAAAAATTATTGTGCGTTACTTTCCGATCCGCCCTGTGGACGACTGTAGCATGCGCGCCATCTTTGTTGCATAGTTCAAGCTAGCTTCTCTCGCAAGAGGTGCACCTGAGAAAAAAATACAATCTGTAGTGAAAACTTCAAAATATATCTCTGTGAAATTTCAACATTCTAGCTGCAATACCAAGGCAGAAAAAAAAATTATTGTCCGTTACTTTCCGATCCGCCCTCGTATAATATAGTATGTTAGTGCCAGTGAATAAAACGTGATAACGCCGCTTGATATGCTAAATACTTATGTGTACAAAGTAGACCTATCTAACCACAAAGCAAAAAGCACCTGGAAACTCAAATACAGAGTCCACTATATCATCATTCTATGTACACAATTAAATGAACAACGGATATATAGGCCTACGCTATGCAATATTTACTTCATATATAAAATACACCGTGTCCCATTCAAACCTTCCACATTTTAATTAATTATAATTCACAAAGTATGCAGAATTATAAAATAAGGTTGGTATCAAAAGAAAGAGAAACTCAAAGAATGTTTCTTTTCATTGTTTACACTTAATTAATCTGTCACATGTTGGACAATAATGACATAAAACAAAATGGCGACTCCCCAGCAACATGCAAAAAGTGATTTCTGATATACGAGGCAACATTCCATGTATCAGGATCTGTTAATCGGCACAATGTAAATACCTGGAGTATGTAAATCCACACCTCTATCATGAACATGCCTGGGATAGTCCAAAAGTAATAGTTTGGTATGGTCTGATGAACAGGATTATCGGTCCTGTTTTCTTCCATGAGAAGCCAATAACTGGCCCGGCATACCAATAGGCCTACACGTTTGAACAGTTCTTGTACCCCCAAGTAGCTGTTCTGCAAACCCAAGTAATCTTTTAGAAAGATGGAGCCCCACCACAGTTAAGTAGAATGTTTGGAATTGCCTCACAGAATCCTACCTAGATCGCTGGCCACCACATCTGCCAGACATCAATCCACTGGATTTCTTCCTCTGGAGGTATGTAAAAGAACGCATGTTTGCGACTTCAGTACAAGATCTTCATGATTTACGAGTCCATATCCTTGACACAATTGCAACTGTATCAATGGACATGTTAGATAGAATGTGGCACAAAATCCAATAAAAACTTCATATTGTTAGTGCTCCAATGGTGCACATACCGAGGTATTTTAGTGTATGTGTGTGTATGGCAATGCATATTCTTTGAGTTCCTCTTTCGTTTAATACGGCCTTATTTCATAATTTCACATACTTTGCTAGTTATTATTATTTAAAATGTAGGAGGTTTGAATGGGACACCCTGTATATAATCTTAAAGATTCTTAAGAGCCAAATAAGTGAAATATTCTGCATTCATATCAATACCAGACTTTAATTTTCTTTATGTTTATTATGAATAATCTTGACACTAAAACAAAGAACAATATCTGTTGTAAAAATAATTGCTGAGATAAAGAAAAAAGTTGCAGGAAATTTAGAAACTGTGGCAATGTAAATATTTGTATATACAGGTATTGTTGCTGCAGGTAAAACTGCCTCAACTGCAGCAGCCACGTGTAAAAACAGCTCCTAAAATATCTGAAGGAATATTTTTTTGATATAAAAGATCGAGACAGCGGTGTAACTACCCCATAAAATAACTGCACACTTGCACCTATATACATACACCAACCCATATGGACTGAAAGCAAATATTATGCATGCAATTATTTTTGTTATTAATGCTAATATAATGAACCATAAATCATCAAAATGTAATATAAGCACTAAATACTGTTATTCCAAATCCAGTGCCTATGACCATTATAATGACTAGTGCACCTATGTAAATAGTGCAGTCTATAATATTCCATCCGAATTTTACCCTAGTATAGTAATAGAGAACTGAGATTTCGCCCATTAGAACAATGTTTTGGGTTGATAATATGAATGCTTGCATTACGATTATGTCACGCCTACAATTTTCCCTTTTCTTAAAACACAAATTCAAAGTTTCAAGAAAAAGTTTACAATCAAAAAGTTTTCTAGTATTCTTAATCATGGCCATGAAAGTATCATCAACTGATACAGATTCGGGTAACATGAAAATTACGTATATCAAAGATATATAGAAATAAAACTGCACTTGTTAAAAAACACTATGAAATAACCCTTTTTCACCAAAAGCTTCTTTAACAAAACCACTAGAACTTATACCCAAAGACAAATCCTAGCGTAATACAAATGTCAAAAATTCCCATTCTTAATGATCGACGATCTGGAGCGCTGATATCAGCTATCATAGCTGCACATGAAGCAAGGAGAGACATCAATCCACCACTGAACACAACTGGAGCTACCATCAAAATAATAAAATATGGATGAAGACTACTAGCAAGTTGCCATCACCATTATTAGAGTATTTGAAACAGCATAAACCAAACATTGGAGAAATCATAAGAAATTTCCTCCCGTATTTATCGCTCCAAGGACCAAGAAACAGTGATATGAAAGCAGGACCAATAGCACATAAAATTCCATTTATCATCAAAAGTGTAGCAGTTGTGTGCTTGAGTTTTTTCTTCAAATTCTTTTACTTCTGTTGCATTTTTTCTCCATTTTGTCGCATATTGTACTATTGTAGTTCATTGTAATTCTACAAGTACGAATGAGAATGAAATGTTGTAATACGACCACTGTAAATGATGCTGCAAAAACACACAAAAACACAACAGGCTCCACAGTTACTCTGTGGTGACCAAATATCCAAGGGCAAATCGGCGACTTTTTTAAAACCCTTGACTTAAGATCACTTCCACCATCACTAGTAACAATTTCTTCTTGTTCTTCCTTTGTACTTTCTTTATTTTGGTTTTCCGATTCATCATCATCTGATGACTTCATTTTAAAACACACGAACACTATTTAAACCATATCATAAATATTATGAAATAGGCGTATGTTTAATAAAATATACCAATAAATCAGTTGCTATGGTAACCAATTGTCATCACAGCTTTCTTGATACTATAAAAAAACACGCCTTACAGGATATTAAAATTTCCAGCCAGATTATAAATGCTGCATTCGTTTTTGCTTTAATCCAATAAAATCGAATCCTGGTAACAGATCAACCTGACCGAGATTTTTTTATTTCCTGGTTTCCTGGAGTTTCATTATCAGTACTCTTTCCATTATATTCACCACTTCATAATATCATTAAATATAAATAAAATACAACAGATTAAAAAATAGATGATATATGGCCTAGGATGTTAAAGGCATCTTAGAAAAAATGTTATGCTTGAGTTGTAGATTGTTTTAACCATGTAATTTATATTGTATACTTCTTTTAGGTATTGATACCAGTAAAAGTCATGAAAAGATTACCCAGTCCACAGAATCCTCTAAACAGAATATTCCCAACCAAGTCAGTGTTTTAAGAAAGGTCAACAAGAACGGACCTAATGCATTCTGCTGATGATAGGATTAGTCCCGAAAAGCCCTACAGCGTTTTATAAACAACTGAAGTTGAGGAGACGGACCTACAAGATGACTATTTTATAGTTATTAATCATATATTAGATTACTTACTGTTATTGTTGATGTGCATCGTAATTTGATATTCCCGCATACAATCTTGAATGCTATGAAAACAAAATATGTCTCAATATTTAAAAAATGACCAATATCACTAGTGCGGTAAGTAAAAATATTTATTTTGAAATATTGATAGTGATAATGAAATTTGTATTAATTTCGGTATTAATTCATCACATCCAGCTTTTCACGCCTCTTCTATTTTATCATCAGTGCACACATCGTCTAAAACGTTCTCCATAATCAGAAATAAGTCGCAAATCAAGTTGGTTTTACAGTTTTAACAAATATAAGATGGCTACATGACCAACAATGCATTTTATTTCTCCATGGCAACACTTACAGCCGATTCACCTTCTGCAATCTAAAATTTATCTTCAAATATATTAATTAATATTTTTGTTAATATCTTAATTACTAAAATAAATACACATAGTGCAAAACAGTATGCAATACTCATGTTTTAAACACATAACTTAATCTCGGAAATTAAAAAAAAAAAAACTCGGTGCAAGCGCCTCTTATTTTTATATTTTTCCTCCATCCGTATTAAGTGTTTACCACATTCGTATCGCAATATAGGCCTACTATTTTCAACGCCTTTTGTGTGAAATGGGGGTCCATAAATCACATTACAATATGATAGAAATCAAAAGTATTCTATTTCAAATAAACATTCTACAGTAATTCGAAGAAAAACTTTTAAAAGAAATCTGATTAATTAGGCTAATGTAACAGTATGTGGATATATATATATATATATATATATTATATATGTGTGTTGTGGGTGTGTGTGTGTGGTGTGTGTGTTTACAGTAAACGTAATAAACTGGCGATTATATAAAATAACCTGGTAATTATGCATAATCACCAATGATGCCGGTAAATATGATATATTTTTGAAAATTTATCATTAGTAATGCCAAGAGTGGTTTCCAAATTATCTAGATAATTTGGAAATCAAGAGTGGCATTTGTTAGGAGTATTTAACGAATAAAATTAAGCTGTTTTACTCACAAATCATTGTTTAACTATAGTTATTTTAAAATATTTATACATTTAATACCGGCCTCATTTTACAATTCCACATACTTTGTTAGTTATGGATTAATTAAAATGAAGGAGGATTGAATGAGACACCCTGTATATTACGGTATATTATCAATCTCGAATATTATATCACTTAAGAGCGCAAATAAAGTGAAATATTCTGCATTCATATCAATACCAGACTTTAATTTTCTTTATGTTTATGTATATTATGAATAATCTTGACTCTAAAACAAAGAACAATATCTATTGTAAAAATAATTGCTGATGCAAAGAAAACAAAAGAAAAAAATTGTGCAGGAAATTTAGGAACTGTGGCAATGTAAATATTTGTATATACAGGTATTGTTGCTGCAGGTAATACTGCCTCGACTGCAGCAGCCACGGTTAAAACAGCTCCTAAAATGTCTGGAGGAATATTCTTTGATATAAAAGATCGAGACAGCGGTTTTAACTACCCCATAAAATAACTGCACAACTTGCACCTATATACATACACCAACCATATGGACTGAAAGCAAATATTATGCACGCAAATATTTTTGTTATTAACGCTAATATAATGAACCATAAATCATCAAAATGTAATATAGCACTAAATACTGTTATTCCAAATCCAGTGCCTATGACCATTATAATGACTTGTGCACCTAGGTAAGTAGTGCGAGTCTATAATATTCCATCCGAATTTTATCCTAGTAAAGTAATAGAGACAATGAGATTTCGCCCATTAGAACAATGTTTTGGGTTGATAATATAAATGCTTGTATTATGATTATGTCACGCTCTACAATTTTCCCTTTTCTTAAAACACAAATTCAAAGTTTTCAAGAAAAAGTTTACAATCAAAAAGTTTTCTAGTATTCTTAATCATGACCATGAAAGTATCATCAACTGATACAGATTCGGGTAACATGAAAAATTACGTATATCAAAGATATATAGAATAACACTGCACTTGTTAAAAACACTATGAAATAACCTTTTTCACAAAAAGCTTCTTTAACAAAACCACTAGAACTTATACCAAAGACAAATCCTAGCGTAATACAAATGTGAAAAATTCCCCATCCTTAATGGATCGACGTTCTGGAGCGCTGATATCAGCTATCATAGCTGCACATGAAGCAAGGAGAGACATCCATCCACCACTGAACACAATTGGAGCAACCATCAACATAATAAAATATGGATGAAGACTACTAGCAAGTGCCATCACCATTACTAGAGGTATTTGAAACAGCGTAACCAAACATTGGAGAAACCATAAGAAATTTCCTCCCATATTTATCGCTCCAAGGACCAAGAAACAGCGATATGAAAGCAGGACCAATAGCACATAAAAATTCCATTTACCATCAGAAGTGTAGCAGTTGGTGTGCTTGAGTTTTTTTCTTCAAATTCTTTTACTTCTGTTTGCATTTTTTCTCCATTTTGTCGCATATTGTATTATTGTAGTTCATTGTAATTCTACAAGTACGAATGAGAATGAACTGTTGTAATACCACCATCGTAAATGAAGCTGCAAAAAACACACAAGAATACAATAGGCTCCCACAGTCACTCTGTGGTGACCAAAATATCCAAGGGCAAATCGGCGACTTTTTAAAAACCTTTGACTTAAGATCACTGCCACCATCACTAGTAACAATTTCTTCTTGTTCTTCGTTTGTACTTTTTTAATTAGGATTTCTGTTTTCAATCATCATCATCTGATGACTTCATTTTAAAACCCACGAACACTATTTCAGCTCTATCATAATTAATATTGTTTAATTCATCATCATCATCATCAATGACAGGCATGGATTAAGCCCAATTGGCCTGTTCCGCTTCAGGAAAGAAATTGATCCCTCCATCTCTTCTTAGGTCTTTCCTGGGTCTCTTCGCCCTGTGGGTCTGTAGTTCAATAGCTGCAGAGGTAGTTCTATTGTTTTGGCATCCTCAGAAGGTGTTCATGCCAATTATTTTGATATTTTTTAATGATTTCAGTTATTGCTGGTGTGTTGAGAGCAATAGTGTTTTAATAAAATATATAAATAAATCTGTTACTATGGTCACGAAGTGATATCAGAGTCTTTCCTTGAATACTACGAGAAAAAATCACGGCACGCAGGATCCAGTACTTCTAACATTCATTGTAAATCGCGCAGTTTGAGGTTATATAATAAAATGTTAAAATATTTAAATAAGTACCTGATATATCAGTTTCTTCAACTAATCATAATACGCGCATTCGATTTGTATTCAATCTCCGTCGTTATGACCACGTGTCTCCTTCATTTCAGACCTTATCATGGCTACGCCTAAATGACAGAAGAACTTTATATTCACATGGCTTTACTACTTCAAATCTTGCACACATTATTTACCAAGTTATTTATCAACACGTTTTCAAAATTTATTGGTGTCATCACATTTTAAAAACAAGATCACAAGACCATTTTTTACTTTGATACACACAGCACAGGACATGTCTATACTCTGAATCTTACACAATATCTATGACTAGAGCATGGAACTCACTTCCCAGTCATGTCAGGGACTGTCAAGCACTATCATTATTTAAATACAAATTAACTGATGTCTTAAGTTCGACACAATGCAAACATTAACTGCATTACAACTATATTCAGCATTCTGTAAATAATAATATAGGAAGCTTTACTCACTTTATTTTTATATTATTTTACTTTTATTATATCGCATGTTTTTGTTAGTATTAGCTAGTAGTAGATCACATCACCACTGTCTTTTGTTTAGTCTATATTTTAATAATATTTTTAAATTGTAGTATTTAGCGCCTATGTAATTTTTGTATAATTCTACTTACTATTCGCTGATGGAATGGAAGAGAACTCCTTATGTCCTTAACTCTGCCAGCTAAATACATATCATTATTATTATTATTATTATTATTATTATTATTATTATTATTATTATTATATTAGAAATGAAGTTATAAATGAGAGCATGAATGTATCAAAACTCAATTTTAGATTTTTATCCAAGAAAATCAACTAAAATGGTACGGGAATATTAGGCGAATGGAGGATGAAAGATTACCAAAATAGATAATGGAATAGACAACCATCAGGAACGAGAAGGAAAGGAGACGACAAAATTTCACGTGGATCCAAGGGATTAGGAGAAACTTTGAAGGACTGGGAAATTGAGGATGAAATGTGTTATAATAGAGACGAATGGAGGAAAATTATATAGCGAAATTGAAGACAAATCCTTGGTGCCTGAAAAAATGTATCAACATTATTAAAACCGGGAATATATATATATATAATATATATATATAATATATAATAATAATAATAATAATAATAATCCGATTGAGGGTCTTTTCCACTTTTCAGCGGTTGCCCTTTTATCCAGCCGGCTGCTGGCCCTTTCACATCCACATGTGTCAATCACAGAGGTAGATGATCAACAGCCAGTGTAGGGGTGACTTGTGGTTAGCATGTCGAGTCCTCCAGCCGTTATAGCTGGTTCCTCAACCTGGAGCCGCTACTTTATTGTAGCTACCCAATTGCCTCACGATGTGCTGGGTGGGCACCGGTCCCATACTGACCGAAATACCATGAGAAAATTTCTTCCCCATGGAGAGTCGACCGAGCGCAAGTCCGTAGCTCGCGCCAAGGTTCCACCTTAAAATCGGCTACGGGCGGACATAATAATAATAATAATAATATAATAATAAATAATAATAATAATATAATAATAATAATAATAATAATAATAATAATAAGTAATAATAATAATAATTACTTTACTTACTCACTGGCACTATCAGGAACCCGTAGGTATGGCGCGAGGACCATAAGTCTCCATACATCCCTATCCTGAGCTAATGCCTTTCCAACCCATTCCCTGTATAATTACTTCCCTCAAATCATATTAATGTTATATCCCACCTCATTCTTGGTCTACCAACTGGGCGTTTTCCTCTGGCTTCCTACAGAAGCTTCCATGCAAGTCTTTCATCCCATACGTGAGACATGTCCTGCCATCGCAGTCTACGGACGTAACTGTTCTATATATCGGCGTCTATAAAGAACATGTAGTAATTGTTATGTAGTTTTCTCCATTACCTGTCTGTCATCTTCTTTGGTACAAATTTTCCTAAGTACTTTTATTCTCAAAAACTTGTAATCTCCTTTCCTCCCTTAAAGTAAGAGGAGTCCAGTTTTCGCAGCCCATATAATATAACTGGTAGACTAATGTTTTATAAGGTCAGTTTAACTTTTTTTGAAGGAGTTGGGACATCACAGAGTCTCTGCACTGCTAATAGCAGGCATTTACAGAATGAGCCTATTTGACTTTTATTTTCTTTTTATTTTATTATATATATTATTATACCGAAGATGGAATGTGTTTCTGAAAAGGACACATGGTTTTAAATACTTCGCGAAGTTTTTTTTAAACAGAATCATTTTAAATTGAGCGACTGATGCCTCAGTTACTTATTTTATATATCAATACGCTTTACTGGATATTAAATTTCAGTCATATTTTATATACCCATTGTTTAATTTTAGTTCAAAAATTCAAGTAGGGTGTCGACCAACTTGACTAACGTTTTTCCTGGTTTCCCTCATCGTCAGGCAATGCTGAGTTGGAATTTCAATACCAGGCTCATTTAATCATATTCACAATTTTTATACCATTAAATTTAAACAAAATACAACACATAAATAAATTGACATTATTTAGTTCTGGATATTGAAAGCGTCTAAAAAAATCACGTTATTCCCTGTGTTTGTAGATTTTTTTCAACATCGTTTATCCAACATTGGGGTCCATAAATGCACGTTTACGTTTGTAAAAATCCAATAGAATTCGAGTCCAAAAAGTCTCACAATTCTAAGAAACGTTAAAAAGTTTGATGGTTACCTGGTCAACATGATTTTTGTCTCATGATACCAATAGTTGTACTTCTGCAGTTTTTTTTTATGTGTTTTCAATATTTATCGGAATTTCAACCATCCCTCACATTTTTTTTTTCAATTTCATTATTAAACCATAATTATTTTAATCCATTAAAGTTTTTTCGTCTTTGTTCTTGTAAAAATAAAACCAAATGAGCAAACTCCGGAGATTGAGCTTGGAAAAGAGGTATCAGGCAAATTCTCCTAATATGCTGGCATTGTTGTTGGGCCTTTAAGAGGGATTATTCACAGGCGAAATATAGCAGAAGATCGTCATTCCGTACTTTCTAGCGAGCTCGAATGTTCGAATCTTGTGTAGTACGAATGTAGAAATATTAAAGTGTTGAAATTATAAATGCCTGTCTCTCGGACCCTGGTGTGGAGAAGATCCATATCATATTTGCATTCAAGAGACAAAATACTTGTCCAGAATCCATTTTTCTTTCTGAGACCCAAAAAAAGTTTCTTTGTTTTGCTCAGTGTAATTGTCGTAATACGTGAATATGATGTGATATATAATAGTACTTTATATCACTTATATATGCCTATATAAAGTGTCACTGCTATAATTCTCTTTATTTTGCTTACTTATTATAGGAGCCTACTAGATGGCAGTGGATACCGAGTTCCCTCTCATCTCGTAATAATCAGATTATATTATATTGTATGATTATGATACTATATATCTATATATATATATCTATATATCTATACTAGAAAGTCCAACGCTGTGGTCTCGCGGTATCGTGCGCCTTGTTAGGCAGCGGGGCCGGGTTCGATTTCCGGTCGGGACAGGCTCCTGGGTGATGTTTTTTTCGGTGTTTTTCCTCACCTGTAAGACAAACGTCCCCGAAAAATCATCGGCCATCATCATCCTTAATCATTTCATCATCATCCTTCACCGTGTGTGGAAAGGACGGGAAGCTACCACATCTATAATTCCCTAGTAAAGATGCAAACATAGCATGAAAATGCTATGATTGCAGTGTAAGACCTGCCCTCGGGCGAGAATTACTATAGATGGAAATTAAGAAAATTAATGTTGTACATAGATTTGCTCCGTAGCACTCTGGGATATGAATCCAGAGGTTCAGGGTTCAAGTTCCGTCCGAGCACTTTATTTTTCTTATCATATCATATTAAGCTTGGCATTTCTCCATCTCAAAATTTATAATTATAATATATCCTATATATGTTGTGTGTGTGGTGTGTGCATTTTTCGAAGTAAAGTGGGGAAAGTACTTGTTAATTGACTGAGAAATTGATACAGAAAATAACTAAAAACCCAATTATTAACAATCCTCAACGTTGGAAGACAATTTATAGGTATAACAAATAGCCCAACCTATTGTATAAGCTAAAAACTGAAAAAAAAAGAACCTACATCACTCTTAAAAAAAGCTAACTGATAATCTCACCCTGACCCTTTATTTGTCTATTTTGTGTAGCATATGTTATTTTAAAAAATCACAGCGGACATATGTGGGCAAAACGTGAATAACACCATTATCAAACATAGCGGTAGAACGGATTGTGACAGTAGTATCCATATCATTAGTAACTTATTTCTCGTTACAAGATTCACAGACCATTATTTGCGCAAGAATAAGCCAAAATGAAATATTCATTGTGGAAACATAATTATTATTCTTCAATAAAACATACATTCGTTTTCGATTAAGCGAGAGGCGATTTTGTAGTAGATACTGCTAAGTCGGCTTAACTTTGGTGTTTATAGATATTTGTTATTCTTTTTAACGGGAGTTCTATAACTCGAATCATTATCGTCTTAGTTCAATTCTGGACGTTAAAGGGTGACTAATTTTGTTCAGAGGTCCTTTTTTTTAGCCTTCGGTTTGAACACGATTGAGGATATTATTTTTATATGATGTGTACGGAGAATTGCAGGTGTGTGAAAAATTAATCCACGTCATTGCCGCTGTCACCACCACTACTACTCCGAGATGGCAAGAACAGTTAGAGCGGGCCTGTTAATTAGTGCTTGAATAGAATGAAAAATTTTAATGTGTACTCTAAAACAGTCGTCTTCAACTATAATAATTTCCGTTATAAATTGTCGTCACGCTATTAACATTCTAGGCCTTTCAACGACATGCTTCATCCTCAGGAATTCTTATGGCACTGAAATTATTTGTATATTTCATACAGTAGGGCTTTGATTGTTGGGTGTGTTTCTCATTTAGCATTATTTATTTTTTGCTTCCTTGATAATTTCAATATCTTCCAGGATATTGATTTTTTTTCAATTGTTCTCTTTGTGGATTATTGACCATTGTTTTATATAGTATTTTTAAAAATTAATGTCGGTTTCTCAATGTTGTTTCATCAAAACTTTATTTTCCTTCTCCTTTAATAAAGCCTGAGAAATGTTCATTAATTCTTATTTTAAAACTTCTTGATGTTCTACCTATATAAATTTTTCACAGTCGTTACATTTGGTGTTTATTTTTTTAAAGAATCCCACTATCGGCCTCAGGAGTCCCTTCGGGCAGTAGAAGGTTAAGGCTCCCACTTTTCTGGATATCGGCACTTGATGTCAGCCGGGTTGCAAGCCCTGCGTGACGGCCTCTTTACTCCCAGAACCAGCGTCTGGTACTCATTTCCGTTTTTAGGAGGCTGTGAGTCGACTCCAGGGTCCAGTGCCGCCGAAGGTTTGGGTCAGTTTTTAAAATCCTGATCCCACGGGACTTGAACCCTGGACCTTCCGACTTGTAGCGCAGTGCCTTAACCCTAGCCCTACGGCGTTGCCCCACATTTGAGTTTATTTAGGCTACATCTTTATTTTTATATTTATCATTTTATTCTATTTTATTAGGTCATAGGTTATTTTATATATTTCTAGTTTTGTAAATATTTTTTGAATTTTAATAGTGTGACCACGTTTATTACAGAAGTTTCATAGTTGAGGACGACTGTTTTTAAGGTACACATTTTAAAATTGAAATAATTTTATCCTCAGCGGTTTTCAAACATTATTATTATTATTATTATTATTATTATTATTATTATTATTCTTATTATTATTATTATAGCCTAAGTATAGGTATGAAAGTCGGTCCCGTCTTCCTAACCCGCACATACAGGTGCCCTTCCAATGTAAACAACACAACTGACAAGTGAATAGTAGTATCTTTTCTTGTCAGCCTATCAGACGAAGTGTTTAGTAAGGGCGGAGCCTCACTTCCCATCTACTGAGCACTAATTAACAGGCCTGAGTTAGAGACGTGAAGTCAATCCACAATGCCATGATGCAGCCAGAATAATTAGGTCAATTAAAAATTCTGACCCCATTCAGAACTCGAACACCGTGATATTCCGGCTTGTAGCGTGTTCCACTCATAATTAATTTATCCGAAAAGTCTTCTCGCTTCAGCCACACCTTAACCCTTAAATTGGCAAAACACAAATTTCTTCAGTTAGTTTATTTTGAATGTGTCGGACCGCAGTGAAAACGGAATCTTGTGTTAACTGTTATTATTAGGTATATTGTGTAATTGGACACACATTTAAGAGGTTTATTTTTGTTCGTTTTCTTCTGATTTATTAAAAATATTAAATTATGATTGAAACAACTGATGTATCCCAAAGGATACATACGAATTTAAGCATTACAAACCCAATCGTGAATTACTTCTTTGCTCTTTTTTTCGTGGTTCAAGAAAATCAATCTAGAGCAGAGACCAAATATCTTTTCTTGTAGACCATGTGTCAATTGTTTCGATTTTGGATAGACTCCTGCCCTTCTAAGTATTGAATTTTCGCAAATTCCTCAACATCAGACGAGTTTTTGACAGCGGATACGGTGCTACTCAATTTTGTTTTGGCTAATATGGACTCCTTGCACGTCAGAGTCGACCCCTGGCGGTCGATTAGACAACTTTGGGAATGACTGGTCTGAAAGATAACTTCATAAACAAAGAATAATTCATCATCATCATAGTACATTCACGAATTTAGGCCATTTGTGACCTGTTTTCGGCCTCAAGAGAAACACCATCCAAAAGTCTTTTGAGTGGACGTCCTGGTCTTCTTCTTCCTGCAGGTTATATCTTAATTTTTGTTTGGGTATACTGTGACCTCCAGTCGATGAACAGGTTCAAAGATAATTAAAACAAAATAATAATTGCCTATATATATATATATATTATATATATATATATATAGATATGGCGCTTTTCTGTAATAAATGAATCTCTTGTTTCCAAAAATATCTTAATTGTTTATTCATTATCTGAAATTGATTTTATTTTTCATTTTCATATTTGTGACTCTTATTGACTTTCCAAAAATACGATCATCTTCTTCTTCTTCTTCTTCTTCTTCCAAGTATGAAAGCTGGCAGCTTGTTGCGTGTTCATTCACTACAGGTCCAGGGTATGGTGACGTCCTTCCATCGTAATTGTGGTCTTCCTAAAGGCCTTTTCTGCTGAGGTGTCTAGTCACGTACTTACTTCACTAATTTACTGCTCTCCATTCTATCTATGTGATCGTTCCAATTTAGACTTCTGTCATTTATCTAGAGGTTTATATGTTCAATTTCACATTATTCTCTAATAACATAGATACGAATTTTTTCTCTCGGCGATTTTTACCATCATGATTATAGAAATATAGGCTATATAATAATGAACCGATTTAAAATTAGATAAAGAGGATAAACAAGAAAGTGATATTCAGAACGAAAAAATAAAGGTAGAGCAATAACAGCAAGTTTAAATTGTACCCTATGGAACAGACATAATCTGGAAAAATAAATTACAGATACATAATTCATAATGATAAACTACTGTCACATTCAGAGCTAAATATGCAATTTCAACCAACAAATAGATTATATTTGAAAAGAAAAATATACGCCTAGACCGGGGTTTGAACTCAGGACCTTTGACACTCTATGTCAATTGCTCTTCCAATCTGAGCTACCTAGGCCTCCAATCTAAACGCGTAGTTTTTCTCTTATAAATAGTTCCATTGTATCGTTACCTTGTCGTGTTGGAGTGGCTTGCGTACTTAAATGATCCTGAGAGCTATGCCGGCGGTAGCATTGCTGCCGATAGGGTTACCCATGCCGGACTGGTCGAAGGTGATAAGCCAGACGAAAAAAGTACCTTGGTCAAAAGAGTGACAATCTTTCACCGTAAAAAATACAACCGTCAAGAAAAGCGGGACATGGGTTTCAACTGGGGTAAAATTTTCCGGAGGTCAAATAGTCCCCCATTCGGTTCTCCGGGCGGGGACTACTTCAGAGAACCCATGCCAGAGGCCAAAGGCTCAAATACATAGTTAATTTTTAATTAACTTTTATAAGATTCATGGTGTGTTCCGTTGAGGTATTATTCAAAATTAATATAAAATTATGGATCTTCAGTGAAACAACAGTTTTGAATCCTGCCGATGATGGGACAAGTCCCGAAATCGCTACAGTTAAATGATTAATTAAGTTGAGGAGACGGACCTTTCAGGTGAATATTCCATAATTTTATATTAATTTTTAATTGTTTTTTTAATGTTTAAAAACGAATAATATTAACATTAAAAAATAGAACAAAAACTTAGGCCTATGTCGATGGAAATGGATTTCTTGAGGAGAATAACATGATATTCAAAATTGGAAAAAATAGGACAAAGTCATACGAGAAAAAAAGATTATTAAACATTTGATAGTTGATTATATAACATATAAGCAACTAAATTCGTATGGGCAAGTACGATGAATGCAAGAAGAAAGGTTACTCAGAAAGACATTGGAATAGTGTCCACCTGGAAAAGAAACAAAGGAAGACCTCAATACTCATGGATGCAAGAAATAAGAACCGGAATGAGAAGAAGAGGACTGGAGGACATGGAGTGGATGGAAAGGATGAATGGAGAAGGAAAATAAAACTTTAGACACAGAAAGATGCGTAAAAAATTGAAATCTGGCTAAACTTACAATCCGTGACACAATATTTGAATTCATTCATAAACTGCTGTCAAATTTTATTTGTTAATGTTTCATTTTTCAAATTATTTCCCACCATTTGCAATGATTTTTACACTATTTCTAACGATTATTTAAATATTAATTCAATGATATTTAACTACATATACATGAAGACGTGGCAGCCACATTAATTTTAACGAATATTCTATGTAACAAAAAAAGACATGTTTCAATGCAGCCAACATAGAGTATGTACTAATTAACTGTACACATATATTTCAGAATTTCAGAACTTACTATTTATTTTTGGGCGTTGTATTCTTTCACAGGATAGAGTGCTTAAATTACATTAGGTTAGCTTTTATGTTAGACTTTCGCAGGTTAGAGGAACTGAATTGCGTTAGGTTAGCTTTTAGGTTCGTTAAATATCATGTATATGTTGGCTGCATCCCGTGATTTAATAGTGTAAACAGCTTCGCGTTTGTTGGCGCATGCGCATGGTATATGATTGGAACTTAGAAAAATTTTTCGCGTCACATTTTGTAAAGTATTTCCAAAAATCTGTATACAAATAAACATTATTATTATTGAAATATTCAATGGAAATATCTACCAATAAAACTAAAATGATGGCCTTTTTGTGGAAAATCCCCAATATCAAGCAAAATTTGTTTAAATAACAAAATTTTAGAGAGGGTAAATTAGTTTACTTATTTAGGATATAAACTCTCTTATATTGAAAATCTGAATTTACCAGAGAAAATTGTGAAATTAAAAAATCAATGGGAATCATTAATAGAGTTTTAAAACCTTCATTAGTGCAAAAATCAACTCGTACTCGTCTTTATCAAATAATGGCTCGACCAGTCCTGTGTTATGGGAGTGAAGCGTGGACTATAAGGACGAGAGATGATAGCAGATTAACAGCTTGTGAGACGAAATTTATGGGCCGAACAGCTGGCGACACCAAATGGGATCGAAAGAAAAATGTAGAAATCCTTCAAGAACTTAATGTGTCACCAATACTGGACTACATCTCCAGATATCAGTTAAACTGGAAGGAACATGTCTCAAGAATGGCTAGATCCAGGATCCCCAAGGCAATAATGAACTACTGTCCAAATGGGAAACGGTCTCTTGGTCGACCTATGAAAATATGGCACGAAAACCGCTTTCTCGGGCCATAACAGTTCTTCTAGGACTAATATCTGGCAGGATGATGATGATTATTATTGTTATTTTATTTCTCGTCCTTAGAATAGAATAGTGATTTTAAATACACTATGTATGAAATAGTGTCAATTTTTACCAGAGAAATCGTAAACTGTATGTTACTTTGAGAAATATTAGGTTCCGGTAACGAATTCACAGCAGGTAAGCACAAGGGCGACAATCATAAAGCTATTCACAAAGATTTCTCCCCCATCTAATTGCACATACATTTCAAGGTCTGAATTAACAGAGTTGGTTTACAATAAGTGCACCTAATTTCATCAAAACCTCCCCTCCATCCCCTCGGTAAAATTGGATTTGGGTTAGCTTTGGCATCATCAGCAGGGGATATGCACTGAGAGCAAGATTAGATTTACATTTGTTACATAGAGGGAGGGGGAGGTGTGCTAGTATTTTTCAGGGTCGACTATTCTGAGGGGGTGATTGTAGCCAGTATTTTTTGTATCGTACCCCCTCTCTGTGAGTATGCCAGTTTAAAAAATATGCTATATAATTCTAATAGTCCTTGCATAGGGGTATGTGAAGTGAATTTGAAATCACAGTGCTATCGTTCGGGGGTAACCTAGTTAGCTTGTTAGTGGTGAAGGGGTAGGGGGTGGTTCACAATGCTGTTAGTTATGCTTCACAGAGGGGTGAATGAATACACTACCTAGCCTTTTTAGCTAACATTTTTTTTTCGAAAAAAAATTTTTAGTGCATACACTTCTCTTTGTATTAGAAAGGAATTTTATACACAGGTACATTTTTATTTTGATGTAGAGAATTTGATGTTATTTTTATAATAATAAATTAAGGTACCAACATCACAACAACGTTGACTTAAAATAATTCATTCAGCAACATTTACAGTATTATACTGCATTAGATTAGATTAATGGATATGGGTTCGGCTTTTAAGAAATTAACACAGCAACCATATTTTAGGTCCAATTGTGTTATTCATCTTTACTTTAATGAATAAACTAAATAAAATATATTTTACCAGGGGCTGCCCGTACTTAAGGGCACAGGGGCATGTGCCCCTCTTATAATTTATTTATTTATTTATTTACTGATATTTAAAATGCTCTGCAGATTACACTGGATTCATTCATAGTGTTCTGCTCAAGGGCAGGTCTTTCACTGAAAACTCAGCATTCTCCACTCTTTCCTTAACTCAGCTTTCTTTTTGTATCTGCATACAAACCATTTATTTTAATATTGTCTATCATCTGATGTCTTTTTTCTGACTCTAACTTTCTTTCCGTTGACCATTCCTTCTAGAGCATCCTTCAGCAGGCAGTTTCTTCTTAGCCAGTGGCCAATCCAATTTCTTTTCCTCTTCTTTATGAGTTCCAGCATTGTTCTTCTTTCACCCACTCTGTCTAGCACATCTTCATTTCTTACTTTGTCTGTCCATTTTATACGTTCCATTCTTCTCCATATCCACATCTCAAAAGCTTCCAGTCGTTTTTCCTCATTCCGTCGTATTGTCCACGTCTCTGCACCATATAATGCTACATTCCACACAAAGCACTTCACTAGCCTCTTTCTTATTTCTCTTGCCATAGGTCCGCAGAAAATGCTTCTCTTCTTGTTGAAAGCTTCTTTTGCCATTGCTATCCTCTGCTTTACTTCTTGACTGCAGTTCATGTTACTACTGATGGTATAACCCAAGTATTTGAAGCTCTCCACTTGCTCACTGGCCTCATCTTTAATCTTCATGTTTATCTTCCTTTGTTTCTTTCCTATAATCATGGCCTTTGTCTTATTTATATTTATCTTCATCCCATAATCCTCGCACTTATCATTCAGCTCCATCAGCATGTTCCTCAATGTCGTTGCATCTTCTGGATAACAATGAAAATGTTCCTCTGTGTGTTTTAAGTGTTTTTTGCGCTGATTTCAAATATGTGATTATTTTTCTCCAAATGTCGACGGTTCGATAGTAATTGCGATTTTTATTTTCGTTACTTTTTCAATTTTAAGTATATAATTAGTTAATATTATTTTTCTCCAAATGTTAACGGTTCGATCGCAACCATGTATCCATGTTTCCTTTGCTTATAGGAAAGCCGAGCAACTGGCCAACACTACATCCAATAAGTGTGGCCTTCAAGAAACGAACTTGTTACAGGAGAAAATAATGTTCTACATGAACGTCTTATTGACAGGAAGAAGATCTTACTACCACCTCTCCACATTAAATTGGGACTAGAAAAAACAGTATGTTCAAGCTTTGGTTAAATCGTCAGATGCTTTGCAACATATTCGATCTATGTTACCACGTTTGTCTGATGCAAAAGTATCTGCTGGAGTTTTTACAGGACCTCAAAATAATACAGATCCTGGAGCCCGCAGAATTAGAAACAAGAGATGACACCAGTTGAAAAATGTGCATGGCAAGCATTTCGTAATGTGCTAATGTGCTAATAAGAAACAATTGCCACACAATTTGTGTTAGCAAAAACTATTCCTAAAACCAATCGCTTCACCAGTACCTTCTACCGGTGAGGTTATTGTGAGTTATGTTGGTGTGAAAGTGTTCATGGTGAATTAAATAAAATAATTACAAAGGAAAACACTACCGGTATGTTATAAAGACACGATTATGGCTAAGCTGTTAGGACAACTGAGAGATGATATGTGTATAAAACAAGTGACTAGTGACAAAAATAAATCTTACACAGGACTTTTCAACAAGACGCTGTATGAAAATGTGAGAGGAGTTCCGGTTTATCGTGTATATAATTCATTATTCTACTTTTTTTTTATCTGCTTGGGTTCACGATTCATTGTGGACAAATACTGGCGTTACAGACATGAAACATTTAGCCTATCTGTAACAGTTAAGAAACAAAGGTTTTCTAAAAAATAATTTGAACAATGAAATGACGGAGAATTGACTGATATAAGTTACAAATATCAATTTAAGAATTATATTAGACTATATATCTTTTTATTTAGGGGGCACGCCGTAGCGTAGTGGTCAAAACACTGCGCTACAAGCCGGAAGGTCGAGGTTTCGAGTCCCGATGGGGGTCAGGATTTTTAAACTGACCCATACCTTCTGGCGACACTATGGCTCTGTGGTCGACTCAGCCTCTAACGGAAATGAGTACCAGACGATTGTCCTGGGGGTAAAGACGGCCGTCACGCAGGGCTGAAAACCCGGCTGACATCAAGTGCCGATTTTCCAGAAAAGTGGGAGCCCTAACCTCCCACTACCCCAAGCGCCCTCTGAGGCCTGTAATGGAATACCTTTATATATATATATATATATATATATTGTTTTGTTTTTTGACTTAGAGCAAATGACTGTGACATCTCCTACTATTCATTTCATGAACCGCCACTGATTTTTACGGCGATGTGTAGTCTATTAAATTACGACTGTTATAAACAATGGCCATTCTTCTTTGGACAGCCCTGTTTGTTTGTTTTTTCTTCAAAATGCTATAAAAAACGAAATTTCAAATATATAAATGCTACAGAATGTTAAATTTACAAATAAAAATGCTAAAAAACATCACTTTTAAGAATAAGTACAGTAGCCTATTTATCTGTATGCAGTATAAAGAATAGAAAAATAAATTATTTTCATTTGTAAATCAGGTCAAAGATGTTTACTTTTATCGTCAGTGTATGTATAACTAGAAGATAACAGTCGAACTGATATGAGTACATACCTAGAAGAGGGAGACGGGCGCGTGACATACAGTGACAAGCGTGACGAGACGTGACGAGAGGAATTGTGGGAAAGGACTCGTTAGTGGTTAACGTATAATTTGATTAGTTCCATGTGATCAATTCAAATTGCCTAAATTCCCATTCTCCGTGTCCAGGTGCCAACTTATTATCAGATCTACACTTTGTCGCTCTCTTCGATCTAATTCTTAGAAGTTCTGCATTTTAAGGTTGGCGTTGCACTATCAAACTTTTTTATATGCTGTAAGTGAACTGTTAAAAATGTATTACATGTTGTAATTGAACTGTTAACAACATATGGGTACTTAGAAAATCTGTTAAAATGTGTTATGTATTGTAGTTAAACCGTTAACAACATATGGGTTTGTAACTGAACTGCTAAAAATGTGTTATGTATTATAATTGAACTATTAACAGCATATGGGTCTGTAATTGAACTCTTAAAAATGCGTTATATGTGTTATGTATTATAATTGAACTATTAACAACATAATGATCTGTAATTTAATTGTTAAAAATGTGTTATGTGTTTGTATTGTAATTGAACTGTTAAAAACATATGGGTCTGTAATTGAACTGTTAAAAATGTGTTATATGCGTTGCGTATTATAATTGAACTATTAACAGCATATGGGTCTGTAATTGAACTCTTAAAAATGCGTTATATGTGTTATGTATTATAATTGAACTATTAACAACATAATGATCTGTAATTTAATTGTTAAAAATGTGTTATGTGTTTATATTGTAATTGAACTGTTAAAAACATATGGGTCTGTAACTGAACTGCTAAAAATGTGTTATATTTGTTATGTATTATAATTGAACTATTAACAGCATATGGGTCTGTAATTGAACTCTTAAAAATGCGTTATATGTGTTATGTATTATAATTGAAATATTAACAACATAATGATCTGTAATTGAACTGTTAAAAATGTGTTGTGTGTTTGTATTGTAATTGAACTGTTAAAACATATGGGTCTGTAATTGAACTGTTAAAAATGTGTTATACATTGTAATTGAACTACTAAGAACATATGGGTCTGTAATTGAACGGTTAAAAATGTGTTATATGTGTTAAGTATTATAATTGAAATGCTAACAACATATGGGTCTGTAATTCAACTGTTAAAAATGTATTAGTTGAACTGTTGACAACATATGGGTCTGTAATTGAATTGTTAAAAATGTGTTATATATTGTAATTGAACTATTAAGAACATATGGGTCTGTAATTGAACTGTTAAAAATGTGTTATATATTGTAATTGAACTATTAAGAACATATGGGTCTGTAATTGAACTGTTAAAAACGTGTTATATGTGTTATGTATTGTAGTTAAACTGTTAACAACATATGGGTTGGTAATTGAACTGCTAAAAATGTGTTAGGCCCTATATGTGTTATGTATTGTAATTGAACTATTAACAGCATATGAGTCTGTAATTGAACTCTTAAAAATGCGTTATATTTGTTATGTATTATAATTGAACTATTAACAACATAATGATCCGTAATTGAACTGTGAAAAATGTGTTGTCTGTGTTGTCTTGTAATTGAACTGTTAAAAACATATGGCTTTAATTTAACTGTTAAAAATGTGTTATATATTGTAATTGAACAATCAAGAACATATGGGTCTGTAATTGAACTGTTAAAAATGTGTTATATATTGTAATTGAACTATTAAGAAGATATGGGTATGTAACTGAACTGTTAAAAGTGTGTTATATGTGTTAAGTATTATAATTGAAATGTTAACAACATATGGGTCTGTAATTCAACTGTTAAAATAAAATGTATTAGTGAACTGTTGACAACATATGGGTCTGTAATTGAACTGTTAAAAATGTGTTATATGCGTTACGTATTGTAATTGAACTGTTAACAATATATGGGTCTGTAATTGAACTGTTAAAAATGTGTTATATATTGTAATTGAACTATTAAGAAATATGGGTCTGTAACTGAACTGTTAAAAATGTGTTAAGTATTAATTGAAATGTTAACAACATATGGGTCTGTAATTGAAACAGTTAAAAATGTGTTATATGCGTTACGTATTGTAATTGAACTGTTAACAATATATGGGTCTGTAATTGAAACTGTTCAAAATGTGTTATATATTGTAATTGAACTATTAAGAAGATATGGGTATGTAACTGAACTGTTTAAAAATGTGTGTTAGTATTATAATTGAAATGTTAACAACATATGGGTCTGAATTGAACAGTTAAAAATGTGTTATTGCGTTACGTATTGTAATTGAACTGTTAACAATATATGGGTCTGTAATTGAACTAGTTAAAATGTGTTATATATTGTAATTGAACTATAAGAAGATATGGGTATGTAACTGAACTGTTAAAGTGTGTTATATGTGTTAAGTATTATAATTGAAATGTTAACAACATATGAGTCTGTAATTCAACTTTTAAAAATGTGTTATATATTGTAATTGAACTATTAAGACAATATGGGTCTGTAACTGAACTGTTAAAAATGTGTTATATGCGTTACGTATTGTAATTGAACTGTTAACAATATATGGGTCTGTAATTGAACTGTTAAAAATGTGTTATAGTATTATAATTGAACTATTAAGAACATATGGGTCTGTAATTCAACTGTTAAAAATGTATTAGTTGAACTGTTGACAACATATGGGTCTGTAATTGAACTGTTAAAAATGTGTTATATGCGTTACGTATTGTAATTGAACTGTTAACAATATATGGGTCTGTAATTGAACTGTTAAAAATGTGTTATATATTGTAATTGAACTATTAAGAAGATATGGGTCTGTAACTGAACTGTTAAAAATGTGTTAAGTATTATAATTGAAATGTTAACAACATATGGGTCTGTAATTGAACAGTTAAAAATGTGTTATATGCGTTACGTATTGTAATTGAACTGTTAACAATATATGGGTCTGTAATTGAACTGTTCAAAATGTGTTATATATTGTAATTGAACTATTAAGAAGATATGGGTATGTAACTGAACTGTTAAAAATGTGTTAAGTATTATAATTGAAATGTTAACAACATATGGGTCTGTAATTGAACAGTTAAAAATGTGTTATTGCGTTACGTATTGTAATTGAACTGTTAACAATATATGGGTCTGTAATTGAACTATTAAAACTTTGTGTTATATATTGTAATTGAACTATAAGAAGATATGGGTATGTAACTGAACTGTTAAAAGTGTGTTATATGTGTTAAGTATTATAATTGAAATGTTAACAACATATGAGTCTGTAATTCAACTTTTAAAAATGTGTTATATATTGTAATTGAACTATTAAGAACATATGGGTCTTGAACTGTAAAATGTGTAAAAATGTGTTAATAATTATATTGAACTATTAAGAAGATATGGGTATGTAACTGAACTGTTAAAAGTGTGTTATATGTGTTAAGTATTATAATTGAAATGTTAACAACATATGGGTCTGTAATTCAACTGTTAAAAATGTATTAGTTGAACTGTTGACAACATATGGGTCTGTAATTGAAACTGTTAAAAATGTGTTATATGCGTTACGTATTGTAATTGAACTGTTAACAATATATGGGTCTGTAATTGAACTGTTAAAATGTGTTATATATTGTAATTGAACTATTAAGAAGATATGGGTCTGTAACTGAACTGTTAAAAATGTGTTAAGTATTATAATTGAAATGTTTAACAACATATGGGTCTGTAATTGAACAGTTAAAAATGTGTTATATGCGTTACGTATTGTAATTGAACTGTTAACAATATATGGGTCTGTAATTGAACTGTTAAAAATGTGTTATATATTGTAATTGAACTATTAAGAAGATATGGGTATGTAACTGAACTGTTAAAAATGTGTTATATGTGTTAAGTATTATAATTGAAATGTTAACAACATATGGGTCTGTAATTGAACTGTTAAAAATGTGTTATATGCGTTACGTATTGTAATTGAACTGTTAACAATATATGGGTCTGTAATTGAACTGTTAAAAATGTGTTATATGCTTTACGTATTGTAATTGAACTGTTAACAATATATGGGTCTGTAATTGGACTGTTAAAAATGTGTTATATATTGTAATTGAACTATTAAGAAGATATGGGTCTGTAACTGAACTGTTAAAAATGTGTTATATGTGTTAAGTATTATAATTGAAATGTTAAACAACATATGAGTCTGTAATTGAACTGTTAAAAATGTGTTTATATATTGTAACTGATTTGTTAACAACATATGGGTCACCATCTTGGCAGTTGAATTAAAGAAAGAAACATTCTATATTATTGCCTATGGAAATGGTCTTTAGGAGAAAACCAACTTTAATACGTAAAAGTCCGTCACATTGGAACTGCCTCAACTTAAGAAAAAAGTTACAATTCCGCCAATGCCAAGAGATCATACCAGAAATGTCATAGAGACAACCTGGTGGGAATAGTAAAAATAAATAAATAAATATATAAATAAATGTACACAAGTATTTTTGAAAAAAATAGCTTATTTCTGTATCATATTTTTCATATTTTGTTGTTCATCATCATCATCATCATCATCATTAGCAGCATCAAGGATTACACCTTAGGGTGTGTTCCATCTCATGTTAGAATTGATTCTGACAATTTTTACTGCTTCTTCATACATTTCTTCGTCCTTGTGGACTGTAGTGAAGAATCTGTTTGGGATTCTATTGTTATCCATTCTATTGATGTCCATCCATTCATCTTTTCCGATCTGTTATTGTATAGCCACACTCCTCAAGAACTTTATTTCTGAAGTTTCTATTCTTCGTTCCTGATTTTCGCTAAGACCTATCGTTTCGATCCACATTATAGTGTTGGAACCGCCATTGTTTAATACATTTTAGAAATGCCTCCTTTCTAGTTCCCTTGAAACTCCATTTTATGGTGCCACACATAAAAGCAAATTATATTACATTCATATTTTGAGTAATTTTCTCATCTAAATTCTCATTCTGGTTATAGATAAATAGTAGAAGAAAATTATCACTACATAGTTACTCTACTGGGCCAATACCTGCTAGGGTATGTGACAATTAAAATAATCCTGGGCATTCCCTCATTGTTTAGTTTCCTTCATTCTCATTCTTCATGCAACTTTTATGGATCACTTTTTTTTTCAGAAACATGTCGTTCGTTCAGTTTATTTTACTCAATCAGTAGTAAAGTTGATGTTTGTCTTTACCTTTGCCACTTTTATTACGGTGGAGGCCAGTCTCTGGTCTCAAGGAGGATCACAGTGAAAGGAGAAATACGGTACGTTAGTTTGAGATGATAGAGATGGTGAGGCGGATAATGGAGAGCCTTGTCGAGCTGCGATCATGTAATGGCTGGCGGAAGAGGCAGCCATTTTAGAGAGCTCGTTAGCAATCAAAGTTCTCTTGATTCCTCTACAGAGATCGAGATGCGTCTAGGCTCTTCTCTTTCCTCAGCTCCACAAATGTGTTGTTTGTTGTAAAAGAAAACAACATCAGACTATCAGGATCCGATGTTCAGATAAAAATGCAATAGCAGAAATATTAATAATAATGTATATATTAATACGCGAAGAAAAAACTTTGTACCCCTTTTTAAGAACATTGCCCGCCACGGAGGAGTGGTGTATTTGACACAATTAAAGTTCTTTTAGAGAAGGAGTGCACAAAAATAAAATTTATGTATAATATGTGTTACAAATTAATTAAATTAAGCAGAATAAAATTAATTGTCTCTAAGGTATTTATGTGTATTACTCGTTCGTTTACGTTCATACTGAAAGTGCGTTGTTGCAAATAGAAAATTGTGCAGCACCAATTTTAATTGACTTCGAGTATTTATTATTAGTAGTTTATTATTCCATCTATCCATAGTAATTATGTCCGAGGGCAGGTCTTACACTGCAATCATAGCATTTCCATGCTATGCTTTGCAGCTTTACTAGGGAATTATAGGTGTGGTAGCTTCCCGTTGCTTTCCAAACAGGTGAAGAATGATGATGATAATGATAAGGATGATGATGATGATGATGGCCGGATAATTTTCGGGGACCGTTGGACCCTAAGCTTCCTGACATTTGTCTTACAGGTGAGGAAAACCCACCCTCAAAAAAAAAAAACAAAATACTCACCCAGAAGCCTGACCCGATAGGGAATGGAACCCGGGCCCGCTGCGTGACAAGGCAGCACGCTACCTCGAGACCACAGCGGTGGACAGTTTATTATTAGTGGTTAAAAGAAGTGAGTACATTTTATTAATTAAATTTAAATTAAACACTTTCCAATCTTGGTTTCAGTAATTTCATTAGATTTTTTTATATTTACACTAGAAGTCCCGGCCACGCGTTGCTGTGGCTAAGGTATACGTTAAAAATTTAAATTAAGTTGCTGTCTTTCAGCCAGATTACTTAAAACTAATACTTACACACACAAATTAATAATATTGAAAATAAAATAAACACTGAACACACTTACATTATGAAATAATCAATATTGAAATTCAATTGAAATTCGCGGTTGCCAACAAAAAGTACAGCCATCTGGATCTGTCTTTGTTAAATAATAAACCAATTACCTTACCAAATTACCTTACACCGCCATCTGTTAGAATCGTATGGAACTCACAGATAATTATAACTCTTTGTTAAGTAATAAACAAATAATTTGCAATAAAAAAGAATGCGACTATAAATTTAGTTATAAACTACCCTAAGTCTCAAGTTGGATCAAACTGCACACAGTGTGCAACATTTTATTAAAATCGGTTCAGTAGTTCAGGAATCCATCGCGGACAAACAACGTGACACGAAATTTTTATATATTAAGATATTCGCATCTACTTCCATTATGCCTCAACACAGAACAATGACGGGTCGGAGTGAGAGACAAAGATGAAGGGATATATATCCCGTACACATAATAATAGGCCAAATGTAAATTTAAATATTATAAATAGTATACAAATGTCAAATTACGCGTTATTGTTTTTTAAATATGGCTTAGCCAAGCTATACCACATATTTCCTATCGTTCGTATTTTTAAAACGAACCGAATGTTAATGTATAATGACGTATTTGTGACTATTTAACTCATGTCCCAAATGGGAGTCAATGACCAATCACGTTTCAATGATTTCTGTTTTACAACCAATCACAGTCGTGTTTCACCAAATATTTATCAACGTTAAATTTACCACATTAAAGAAAGCTCCTCCTTTTTAATATTCTGAACAGGTCTGACCATTATTTTGCAGTGACTGACTCCATAAGAAATACGGCTACCAGACTGTATATATAGTGCATGGATGTCAACACATAGCGCTTGCAGGAGTTAATTATAAAAACATTTGTAGCAATTGATTACACCACCAAATAAAGAAACCACTGTTTGCACTTTCTTAAATTTATTTTTTTCCCAGGTAATAATCCAGAAAAATATAATTGTCATATTTACATCATATGAAATCAGAAATGAATTAATATACAATTTGATGTTTCATTTTTTCTCCACTAGAGAGCATTCTTACAATATTGCGTTCCTTTGGCAATAAATAGTATGATCTGGTTGCAGTGATAAACAAAAGAAGCAGATGAAGCGTACCTATCGCTTCTCATTTGTTTTCAAACATCGCCGTTTACATTAAATATACACATATTTTAATATAACTATAGTTAAATAATGATTTGTGAGTAAACAGCTTAATATTATTCGTTAAATAGTCCTAACAAATGCCACTCTTGATTTCCAAATTCTCTAGATAAATTCACTCCTCACTTCGTGAGTCGTGAATTTATCGATAATTTGGAAATCACTCGTGGCATTACTTATGATAAACAAACATTTATTGAATTGCGGTTGAATTTCGATTGCTGGGCGACCACTAGTACAAATTAACGTATTCATGTTTTGTAAGGCTGCAATTTATATACATACAGAAGGCGAATATTCCTTAAATTTCTTCCATTTTGGGGGAATTATGACATACAAATAGGTGGCTCCGTGGCGTAAGAGGTAAGACCCTTGCTTCTCACCGATGGGGTCCCGAGACTGAACCTCGATCAAACCATGTGGATTTCGTGGTGGACGAAATGGAGCTAGGACAGGTTTTTCTGGGGGATTCTCCCGTTTTCCCCCTGCCACAATTTCACAATTTCATTCCACCATTTCTCCATATTCATCTCATCCATTTTGCTTCATTTAGTTCATCTGCCCCGTGATGGTGCGTCAGGCGTGGTCGGCAGGCACCCTTCTCATTCACAGACCTCTATATAGGTTCTTCATCTCATCTCATCCTTCGACCCGACCCTGAGTTGGACACGAGTTGAGGATATTTATTTATTTTATGACGTATGAATAAAATTCAACCTTAAGAAGTTTGGATATTCATTTCTAACTATCTAACACATACTTGTATTTTAAAGATTTTTTCAGAAAATCATATTCTCTTAAATTAGCTCAGTACTTTCTTTTTACGTGAAATTTCGGAAATACGCCAGCGTTGCCTTTATCACCACTGCTATTCAATATTTACCAGTGGCAGGTCAAAATGTTAATTATTAGTGAAGCTAACTATAGTCTATTTCATTTTATGTAAAAAAAATCATATAAAAATAAATAAAAATAAACTAGCGACTTTATCATAAGTAATGCCACGAGTGGTTTCCAATTATCTAGAGAATTTGGAAATCAAGAGTGGCATTTGTTAGGACTATTTAACGAATAAAGTTAGGCTCTTTACCCACAAATCATTATTTAACTATAGTTATTTTAAAATATTTATATATTTAATGTAAGCGGCGAAGTTTGAAAACAAATGAGAAACGATTGGTACGCTTCATTTCCTTCTTTTGTTCATCACTGCAACCAGATCATATTATTTATTGCCAAAGGATCGCAATATTGTAAGAATGCACCCTAGTGGAGAAATTTTATAACCAACGTCATAGGTATTAATTATTTCTGATGTCCTATAATGTAAATATGCCAATTATATTTTTCTGCAACGTCATTTCCTGGAAAATAATTCGTCTAAGAAACTGCAAACAGTGTTTTTTTGTTGGTATAATTAATTGCTACAAATGTTTTTATATTACCTCCCGCAAGCACTTTCAGCTGACATTCGTGCTATATATATGCAATCTAGTAGACGTATTTCTTAGGGGGTCAGTCACTGCAAAATAATGCTATGACCTATTCAGAATGTTAAAAGGAGGAGTTTTCTTTAATATGATTAACTTGTTTGATAAATTGAGGTGAAACACGACTGTGATTGGTTGTAATTAAAAAATCGTTTAAATGTGATTCGTCATTGACTCCCATTTGGGGCATGAGTTAAATAGTCAAAAGTAATGTCACGAGCGATTTCCAAATCATCGATAAATTCACGAGTCACGAAGTGACGAGTGAATTTGTCTAGATGAATTGGAAATCAGGAATGACATTTGTTAGGACTATTTAACGAATAAATTAAGCTGTTTACTCAGAAACCTTATTTAAGTACAGTTACCGGCATTTTAAAATATTTATATATATTTAATGTAAACGGCGATGTTTTAAAACAAATTAGAAATGTGTTATGTTTCATATGTGACAGTATTCTCACTACTGATTTTAAGTATTTTGTAACTTATTTTTCCTGGTTATATGTCTGTTCTATAGGACACCATTTAACACTGCTGTTATTGCTCTAACTTTGTTTATTCTGTTCTTAATACCACTTTCTTGTCTATCCTTTTTATCTGCTTTTACCGCCAAATACATAATAATAATAATAATAATAATAATAATAATAATAATAATAATAATAATAATAATAATAATCTTCAAGGTATGGACCTATTGGTCCGTTCCGCTCCACAGTACACTATATGCTGCAGGTGCAGGTCGTCCTTCCAACGTGGTTTTGGTCTTCCTGCATATATTCGGCCTAGAGGTTTATAATGAAGCATCTGTTTTGATAAACGATTATTTGACATTCTTTGTAGATTATCAAACCAATTACATTTATTTCTGATATTCTTTCGTTTTATATATATATATATATATATATATATATATATATATAATAGACAGTAACAATAATGATAATGATGATAATAATAATAAATATAATAATAATAATAATAATAATAATAATAATAATAACAATCTTCAAGGTATGGACCTGTTGGTCCGTTCCGCTCCACGGTACACTATATGCTGCAGGTGCAGGTCGTCCTTCCAACGTGGTTTTGGTCTTCCTACATTTATTCGGCCTAGAGGTTTATAATGAAGCAGCTGTTTTGATAAACGATTATTTGGCATTTTTGTACATGTTCAAACCAAATACATTTATTTCTGTATATTCTTTCGTTTAATATAATAATAATAATAATAATATAATAATAATAATAATAATAATAATAATAATAACAGTATAATAATGATGATAATAATATAATAATAATAGTAATAATAGTAATGTTAATAATAATATATTCTCCATGAATACTGTAAAATAATAACTTGGTATTTATTTATTTTTTGTTTTCAGTAGGTTTCTTTTCAGGGCCATCAATTGAGAAACATTTCAGCTGTTTGAGTAAAGATAACAGAAATGTTTATTGTTACTGCGAACAAAAGACGATCGCAATAACAATTGATGCGAGTGTCGATACTGTTTGTGGAAAGTTTGAACAGAAGGCAGAAAATGTCTTGAAGAAAGTTGCGATAAATTTACTGGAGGGGAGGATTTTTGTTAACAGTTCAACGACCCGCTGTTGTATATAGAACCCTTACAGGAAATAGCACTCCAACGGTCAATCGACAATCCAGTAAAATATCTACTTCTTGCACTAGATAAGCTTGTCACGATCTAATATCACAATTGTCGATTTTTTTTTTCATTTTCTAACTAACCGAAAGTTCGATGTCCTATTCATTAAGGCCTTCTACAGGTTCCTATCCTCAGCGAATATAATCCAGTTCGTATACATCGATATTCAGTTCCCTAAAGACTATTTGAATATTATCTTTCTACCTGCACCTTGGTCTTTCTAATGGAGTTTTATCCAATGATTTTCTAATAAAAACTTTTAAATAATTTTATTATTGCCACACATTCTACCTATAATAATAATAATAATAATAATAATAATAATAATAATAATAATAATAATAATAATAATAATAATAATAATAATAATAATAATAATAATAATAATAATAATAATAGTAATAATAATCCATCCATAGTAATTCTGCCCGAATGCAGGTCCTTCACTGCAATCATAGCATTTTGCTATGCTTGCAGCTTTCTATGGAATTGTAAGGTGTGGTAACTTCCCGCTGCTTTCCACACCGGTGAAGGATGATGATGATGATGGCCATATGATTTCGGGGACCGTTTGGGGCCTTAAAGTTTTCCTGACATTTCTCTTAGAGGTTACGAAAAACCCCGATTAAAACCTCACCCAGAAAAACTGCCCCGACCGGGGATCGAACCCCGTCCCGCTGCGTGACAACGCAGCACGCACTACCTCGAGACCACAGCGGCGGACATAATAATAATAATAATAATAATAATAATAATAATAATAATAATAATAATAATAATAATAATAATAATAATAATAATAATAATAATAATAATAAAATAATAATATAAAATAATAAAATAATGAAAAAAGTAATAGTAAAATAATAGTAAAATATATATATATATATATATATATATATATATATATATATATGATATGAAATGAAAAAAGAACGCTTGAGTCGGGATTTGAACTCGAGTCTCTAAAGTCTGTAACTTTAGCGCTCTAACCAACTGAGCTACCCAAGAATTCCAATACAAGCATACAATTTTCTATACATGTAGTATTCTCAATTCACACAAGAGGTAGCGGATATTTATTCCAACTGCCATCTCGCGGCTAACATAACAGTTAAGCAATTTTTTTTAAGAAAATTGTATGCTTGTATTGGAATTCTTGGGTAGCTCAGTTGGTTAGAGCGCTAAAGGTACAGACTTTAGAGACTCGAGTTCAAATCCCGACTCAAGCATTCGTTTTTCTTTTCATATCATATTTGCCTTCATTGACAAATGTCAAAAATATATTTATATATATATATATATATATATATATACTGTACAGGGTATAATCTGGACCTCGCCGACAAAATGATAGGGATGATAGGCCATGAAGAGAGGATAATTTTTTGTGAAGGAACATACAGGCGCAAACACGTCGCGTTGTTTATGACTTATCCGCAGATGAAGGTGTTCACCAGTAAGGGTCGGAATTGAATACAAACAATTGTACACGTATCATTTTATTGAAAAGGACATATTTTTATAATAAGTGTTCAAACAGTAAGTGTTTTGACGACGTCAAGAAGAATCTTGCCTTGATCGGCCGCGCTGGTCGATCGTTGCTGCGACGATATCAAACATCACACAGGGTCGACTGTTTGAACACTTATTGTAAAAACTGTCTTTTTCATTAAAATTATACGTGTACAATTGTTTGTATTGGATTCCGACCCTTACGAGCAAACACCTTCATCTGCGCATAACTCATAAACCACGTGTTTGCGATTTTGTTCCTTCATAAAAAATGACCCTCTCTGCATGGCCTATCATCCCTACCAGTTTGTCGGTGAGGTCCTGTTATACAATTATATATACGTCCCACAAGGGGACACGACTGCTCCCTAGCGGAAGATTTTTAACCAAGATAATTTAGTTACGCGTATTTACTTTCCGATGTCAACGAGTGACATGTGGATAGCACATCGCCTCAATAAGGCATCTAGTAGATGGATGAAGGTGGGTTAAATTTTGCACAGCGAAATTTTTATTCAGGGTTGCTATTCTTTTACGAACCTGAAGCTCTTCAAGACTCGGGGCCCACGGCTTAAAGATTTTTTTCCACCCTAAATATCCATTGACCCTGCCAGGATTGAAGTTGCGACCTTCGGGACTAGAGGCAAGGTACATAAGCACTAGACCACCATGGCCGACAATAGTAATAATAGTAATAATAATAATAATAATAATAATAATAATAATAATAATAATAATAATAAAAATAATAATCTATCTATCTTCGGGTTTTTACAGCTGCTGCCGTCTTCCCGTGCCAAACCTCCAAAGCCTACGGTCTTGGGCATCTTTGATGCTTAGCCCTCTAGCTTGCATTATTGTCTTCATGTTTTCCTTCCATGTTAACCTTGGTCTTCCTCTTTTACTCTTTCTGTTCGGATGCCATTCATATAGTTGCTTCGGCCATCGCTCATCTTCCATTCTTAAAACATGTCCTAACCACTTTAATTCCTTCTCCTCAATTCTTTAAATTATGCTTTCAATAATAATAATAATAATAATAATAATAATAATAATAATAATAATAATAATATAATAATAATAATAATAATAATAATAATAATAATAATAATAATAATAATAACAATAATAACATAATAACAATAATAATATCAATAATAATAATAATAATAATAATAACCTAACATTTGATTAAGTAATTGGCACGGTAAAGAAAGTGTAAAATATAAACGAATAACCAAAGTATACATTAAACACGGTTATATAGGCCTATTATATTGTCATAAGTAATACCATGAGTGATTTCCAAATTATCGATAAATTCACGACTCACGAAGTGAGGAGTGAATTTATCTAGAGAAATTGGAAATCAAGAGTGGCATTTTTTAGGACTATTTAACGAATAAAATTAAGCTGTTTACTCACAAATCATTATTTAACTATAGTTATTTTAAAATATTTAGGCCTATATATTTAATGTAAACGCGATGTTTGAAAACAAATGAGAAACGATTGGTAAGCTTCATTTGCTTCTTTTGTCACTGCAACCAGACCATATTATTTATTGCCAAAGGATCGCAATATTGTAAGAATGCACCCTAGTGGAAAACATTATAGGTATTGATTAATTTCTGATGTTCTATGATGTAAATATGTCAATTATATTTTCTGCAACGTCATTTCCTGGAAAATAGTTCGTTTAAGAAAGTGCACTATAGGCCGATATACATTTTTTTTGCAAATGCCCCAGGTCGTCTTTCGACATTCCTGGTGTTCTCTCCTGGCATGGCGTACTTGTAACCACTTCTGAGGTTGGGGCGCCTGGAAGGCGGGGCTACGTTGCCCCAATGATATGATGGGTGATGACAGTGGTGCACCAGGAGAGTCCCTAATCCTAAGCTTAATCTAAGATGAATATGAATGATGATGATTGCGATGGCCATATGATTTCGGGGACCGTTGGGCCTTAAAGTTTTCCTGACATTTGTCTTACAGGTGAGGAAAAACCCCGATAAAAACCTCACCGAGAAAAACTGTCCCGACCGGGGATCGAACGCGGGCCCGCTGCGTGACAAGGCAGCATGCTACCTCGAAACCACACCGGTGGACCCTAATATACAATCTTGGTAGCCGTATTTCTTAAAGAGTCAGTCACTGCAAAACAATGCTATGACCTATTCAGAATGTTAAAAAGGAGAAACCTTTTTTAATATGATTAACTGCATTTGATAAATTCGAGGCGAAACACGTCTGTGATTGGTTGTAAATAAAAAAATCATTGAAATGTGATTGGTCATAGACTCCCATTTGGGGCACGAGTTAAATAGGCTAAGGAAATATTAGTGAGCTTTTTTTAAATTGTTTTTGAGTCGGGCAGTCCTTGATGTATTAATTATATTAATAACGTAATAATTATTAACACATAAAATACAATGGAAAACTGCTAAGGAAATTAAAAAAGTATTAATATTGCAAAAATATTAAATAATAATAATAATAATAATAATAATAATAATAATAATAATAATAATAAATATTGGTTTAATATATTATAATATTGCTATATAAACTTACACCCTATTGCATGCCCTAGTTTCCAAAAGACAATTATGTCGGTAAGTTGGCCTCATGCGATCTGCGGACACCAGTTTACAAGTCAAATGTATTTTAAAGTGTTAGCATGTATTATCATAATATTTTATATCACGTAGGCCATAAAGTTAAACTGGCTAAGCTCCAGTATTACCAACATTTTGCAATAAATTCAGGAACCTGCCAACATTTGTGACGAATGGGTGCACTCATGCCAACATTCTAACATCCCACCTCTCCTATCTTCTTCGGCTGTTTAATAAGAAAGATATTGGACGTTTGGGAAAACAGAGAAAAAAATCCCTTCAAGTCGGCATATTGAAATCACTGTTACCAATCGTACGGGGATAGAATACGAAACCTTCTGGGTATAAGAAAAGACGCTGGGACGATAGGGGAAGGAATAGATTCTAGATCTTGGACAAACACAACCCCTGATCGGGGGCGAGTCTCCCAGTGGGCATATAAAAGTGAAAAGTGGCATAGCCGAGGGAATAGCTTCTGGAGGTTTGGGGGGCAGTAAAAGACGATGATTAGGCGTATCCCAAAATGAAATGTCCACTCGTGATGCGGGGATGGGAGGAGGGGAAAAAAAGCTTAAAACGGCCACCGGAGAAATTAAAGTCTAGCAGACTGCAGGATTGGTACCGAGGAGAAATCTCTACCGAAAGTAAAAGAAAGAGGGAAAAGAAATCAACTTTACGATTTCCATCATAGAGGATATAGACGGGAAATTGGAAATATGAACAAATTGTTTCTATTATAATAGAAATATCGATTCTACACTTTTCTTATCTATATATTCAATTAAATCAATTGAACGACAGCTCTTGTAGGCCGCGGTGGTCTAGAGGTTATGTTCCTTACCTCTAATCCAGAGAGTCGTAGGTTAAAACCTGGCCGGTGTCGATGGGTTTTTTTAGGATGAAAAAAATCAGGGAACAATTCTTCAGGAAGGGACTTCAAGCCGTGGGTCCCGAGTCTGAAGATTTTTCGGGCTCGTAAAAGAAACTGGAGCCTAAATTAGTGCACCAGAATACAATTTATCCAGCCTTCTCCATGCAAGTAACACCTTAGTTGCCTACTAGATGTTTCATTCAGGCGATGTGCTGACCACATGCCACTCATTGACATCTGCAGTAAAATAATCGTACTAAATTAACTGGTCAAAAAATCCCGCTAGGGGAGCACTCGTGTCTCCACGAGAGATAAATATGGTAAATCATACGACAGCTCTGAAGAACCAAAGCTGAATGATGGAAATGAGTAGCCTTAGACACTGTAAAATGTTAAACTCAAATTGGCGAAACTAAATGATCAATCAGTTTATTTAAATTAATGGAGAGACGCGAATTAGGTAATTTTTATCGATTTTATTTTTCCTTCACCTTATTGAAAATACTGAATTACACTTCTAAAATAAGTATTAAAGTTGGAAATAGAGTATCCTCAAAATTTGATATAACAAAAGGATTAAGACAAGAACGAGGGATGTCACCAACATTGTTCAAGATATTTTTAGAAGATGTATTAATGAAATGGAAATAAGTCATGTAGGGGAATGGGAATCAACATTAATGGCCATTTACTGCACAATTTATTATTCGCTGATGACCAGATTATAATAGGAATAGAAAAAGAAGATATAAAATATGTGATCAGAAAGTTGGTAGATGCATTTGAGGTAGGTGGACTGAAGATAAATTATATTAAACAAATATATGGTAATTGGAGCAAATTCAGGAGACCTACAAATAAATAATACGATAATTAAATGTGCTGAAGAATTTAAATATCTTGGATCTATAATAGATCAATCTGGTACTTGTGAAAAACATATTATTAACAGAGTAAATTGTGCAAGGAGGCGATTAGATCCCTGAATGGTCTTTTATTGAATAGAAATTTTACCAGAAAAACAAAAAAATATATTATACAGACAATATAGAAAGTATACTTACATATGGATCAGAAAGCTGGACGATAAATGAAAGGATGCAGAAAATAATCTTGGCGACAGAAATGTGGATTATGGAGAAGTATGAGATATCCAGTTTACAACATATTAGAAATATATATATCAGACAAGAAATGGATGCACAAGAAACTGTTATCGATAGGATAACAAAGAGAGCTCTACAATGGGTATGGACATGTACAACGGATGTCGGAAGGCCAGTGCCTAAACAGATGTTAGATTGGATGGTACCTGGCAGAAGGAAGATGGGGAGAAGTAGAAGAACATGGTATGAGGGAATATATGATGTCATGATGAAGAGAGGTATGGAAGAAGGACAATGGGAAGATAGGAATCTATGGAAAGCAGGAATTAAGGGCGAACTGCTGTAAAGTGGAAAGTCTGTATTAAGTGATTAAGTAACTAAGAATTAAACTAAAAAGTATGTTAAAGATAAATTTAAAATTACCAGATTAACAACTTAATATGAGGCATTTTTCAATATTATTTTCAAGTTATTAACAGAATGTTCAGCATTGAATCTGCGGTCAACTGATAAGAACCCATATTGTGTTACTTCTGCTGATGATGGGACTAGTCCCGGAAGCGCTACAGATAATTAATAATTTTTAAGTTGAGGAGACGGACCTTTTAAGAATTATTTTATAATTTTATGTTATAACCAGCTAATACCAGGCGTGCGCTGCTAAGCCTAAATAAATGAAAATTAATGTGTTTTTATGTTTAGTTGAATAAGTAAAATATAAAATAATTATACATCTATATTTCTTAGAAAACTCGTACTGATTACCCGGCGTTGCCCGGGAATCTACTTATCCCGATCTTCTTGACATAAATGAGCCGAAATACGAAAATTAATATATTTTATGTTTAGTTAAAATACGTGAGAGAAAAAAATTATATCGTATTTTTTTTAGATACCCCGTGCCGTATACCCGGCGTTGTCCGAGAATCTACTCATCCCGATCTTGTTGGCATAAATGAGCTGAAAGACGAAAATTAATGTACTTCTTATGATTAGTTGAATAAGTAAAATGAAAAGTAATTATAAATGTATATCGTAATTATTTTAAGATTCCCCGTGCTGATTACCCGGTGTTGCCCGATAATCTACTTATCTCGATCTTCTTGGCATAAATGAGCTAAAAGATAAAATTTGTTATTGTGAGTTATCAGTAAAACAATACCCGCCATGTGCTGCTATGCTTGCACAGGAATCTACGTGCTCGTCTCGATTTTCTTGACATCAATGAAAGACAGAAATGGTTATTGTGAGTTATCCGTAAGAGATAAACATATGCTGTCGCGGACTTTTTTGTAGAGCTTTTTGAGATATTCAATTCTGTGTACATTAATTTTGTGTATTTGTAATGGTTTAGGCAGCGTAAGCCATTTAAGCGTCAAAAGGGCTACTTTTATCACGTTTTCCACTACAAAGGGAGGTTTTTAAGGGTGTAGGAGTTGAGTATCACAACTCTCATAAACCCTAAGTTCATCCCGGGAATCCCTGAACATTTTGCAAAAAGCCCCTTCACAATCGGATCAACGGCATGGCCGCGCATAAATACAAACAAACATTCATATTTTTATATATTAGATTTTTCATTTTGTGATTAATACCTCAACGGAATTTTGTCGCGAATTTTATTAATGTTGGCGGATGTTTTAATAGCAGTTAAAATATAATTATTTATTTAACAGGCTTCACAATGTTTCACACTATATTCCTACGCCCTATTAATCTACCATCAATCTCATCAACAACTCTATCATTCCAATCTCCAGCATCCAATCCTTTTTGATTCTAAAACGTTTAGGCGCTACACTCATCAATAGAGATCCAGTTTTGTAATAATAGGCTATATTCTTTTTTTTGCGCGACAGTGCGTTTTGTCGTACTTACCAGTAAAGGCGACCATTATTGAAAGTTCAACTTCCTACATTTCTGGATTGCCAACCTAAATAACTATATTGTAATATTACATTTACACCCACGTGCGTGAAGTAAAACCACTGCCCTCTATGTATACTACTGTACAATGTATATACAGAAAACATCCATAAGGTAGTGTTAATCGTACATTATACAAAACAAATCACCGAATTTTAAATGAACTGAACTTTATTTGAAACAATATAAAACAATAAATACGTACTTGCGGCCAGGTTCAATAATTGTTCTCAAGGCCTCCTGTTGTTTCAACTATTAAACATTGCCCACTCTGTTAACGTTAGACAATAATGAACGCAAATATTTCCATCAAAGATATTATTTTACTACTATTTATTATTTTGAAAATACCATCGCGCAAAAAATAATGTACGACGCACGTTTGTGAAGTGTTTTACAGGATCTCGGAAAAATTAAAAACCTCGCTGTCGCTCGGTTTTTAAATATTTTTCCTCGATTCTTTAAAAACCACTTACCAACATCGCATCGTAATATACTATTAGATTATTGTGGCATTTAGCAAAAAATTAAACTACTAAAATATTACTTATTAACACACACAAATCTGTCTAAATTAAATGTTATAAATAAGCTAATTTTGGTGCTTCCGTGGCGCTCGTCTCTCACCGCTGAGGTCTCGAGATCGAGTCTCGGTCATTTAATGTGGTTTCGTAGTGGATGAAAAGGAGCTTGGACAAATTTTCTCGGGGATTCTCCTGTTTTCCCCTGCCACAAATTTTATTTCGCCATTTCTTCATACTCAACTCATCCATTCCATTTCATTTCATCCGCCCCTGTGAAGATGTGTCAGACGTGTCATTGTTCACAGACGTCTATAAATATAGGGACTTCATCTCATCCCTCAACCTGACCATGAGTTGAACATGAATTGTGGATATTATAAATATGTTATTTTTGATAGAGGTGAATTACACAGAAAAAATATTTCCAGACATATGCCATACTTTATTTTTAGAATTTATTAGTTCCTTATATTCAAGACATGTTGTGATGATACGGGACGAAAATGGCGCCTATAAATACGTGAACAATTGACACACGTCGCCAATGGAAATACCAACATTAAAATATGTTTATAGATTTCCCTTCAAAGATAAATTTCCCCAACAATAACTTGAACATTCAAACTCTTCATAAGAAGACATCATCTTATAAAGACAATTGCCTTGTCAGAAAAAACCACACTTCTCTTATTCAAGCTACCTGTTTCATAGTTTGATAAGATACTACTTAGAAATTTTATCGACTGTAATAGTTTTTGTAACGTGAAGAATGTTAGTTATTTATTAATTACCATTGACCTGAATAGTTAACACGGAACTGTCTAATTGATCATTAAACTGTTCCAACAATGTGTCAGAAACAGTGCTGCTATCTGTGCTCAATCAGTCAATGCTAAAGATACCTGATTTGAATTAGTTAACTGTCAAAACATAGTCTCAATCACAGATATAATGGAATAGATTTATAATCAGCTATTTTTGATATCAGCCTTCCCTCTTTTCTCCACTCTATTGTCTTTTTCTTAATTCCTGTTATACATTTAGACTCCTTAATGTTTTTGAGATTGTCATGAAAACATTTTGAAAAGATCCTAATTAGTATATATATATATATATATATATATATTTGTCTAATGCCACCAGGTTGTCTTTTATGACATTTCTGGTTTTCTCCCCTGGCATTGGCAGAATTGTAATCCATTTCTTAGGTTGGGGCACCTGGAAGGCGAAGTTACGTTACCCCGATGGTATGATGGGTGATAAAAGGTAATGAAGCGCCAGGAGAGTTCTTAACCTAAACGTAAACTAAATCCCACATCATGGGCAACCACAGGAATAATTCTCTTTCAAGAAAAAATTCCTGCGGTATGACCGGCAATCGAACCCGGGACCACATGAACAGTTGTCAGGAACGCTGATCACTAGCCCATGAGGCTGGTTTTATATATATATATATATATATATGTTATATTGCAGATTTTCGCGGATATAAGTATGAATAAGAAAGTTTTCTTGGGTTTTCCGCGTCTTGGATTCAAGTTCGGCCCCTGGCCACTGACTCCGACGTTTCGGCATGATCCCACATGCCATTATCAAGGAATGATAAGTTCGAGTCACAGGTTTAGGTCTTATATAATTAAACAAATAGAGTTTTCGCTGTGGTCCGTTTCCGAAGACGTACACCCATCCAAGGCTGTTCTTATGTAGTTAAACATTTTCAGTCTTCAGTGCGGTCCGTTTCCGAAGCCGTACACCCATACAAAGTTCAGTTCTTATGTGGTTAACCACCTTCAGTTTTCAGTGTGGTCCGTTTCGGAAGCCGTACACCCATCCAAGCGTCGACCACGCTCGATGTTCCCCAACCGTTGTTTTCTTCATATCTTCTTCGCTGTTCTAGGGATGACATGGTGAGCAGCGAGAGCAGTTTTCCTTATATATATATATATATATATATATATATATATATATATATATATATAAGGAAAACTGCTCTCGCTGCTATGTAACGTATGAAGTTAGAGATTTCGAGTTCAAATCCCAACTCAGGCATTTATTTTTCTTTTCATGTCATATATAGGCCTATGATTAAGAAAGCTTTCTTGGGTTTTCCGCGTCATGGAATCATGTTCGGCTTCTGGCCACTGAGTCTAACGTTTCGGCATGGCCTAAACCTGTGACTGGAACTTATCATTTCTTGATAATGGCATGTGGGATCATGCCGAAACTTCGGAACAGTGGCCAGAGGCCGAACTTGAATCCATGACGCGGAAAACTTTCATAAGCATACTTATATCCGCGAATATCTGCAATATAACACACACACATATATATATAAGTGTGTATGAGTGTGGTGCATGTGTCAGCTCTAAGAGGCCGCCTTTTAAAAACCAAACTCTGCTTGTAGCAATCAATTAAGAAAAGAATGCTCTAGCCCGTTAATCAGCAAAATCGGACCCTTAGCAGTGGGGGTTCATTGAAGCGAAAAGTGTAATAATCATTTTTAGCAACGAAACTCTTGGTATGAAACAGGGACATGGAAGCTTTTTCTAGGAAAAATTCTTAAACGTTTTCTATAATATAAGATTGTGATAACACGAATTGAGAAAATCAGCCCTTAAATTAGCAAATAACTGACTGACTGTTTTGTGGCAATGACTAGCATTGCCCAGTGTGCCGCTTTTTGGGAACCAGTTGAGGTCCCTTGGCGGCCAAACACCATTGTGTTTATTCAGTATGGGGTTTTGTTCCTTAGCCTTGCTGTCTCGCTGCTTATGTGTTCATTACCGTAGCAGGTATGGATGATATGAAACATGAGTTCACTAGATTTGTCAGGAACACAAACCTTTCCATAGGTGTCGACAGACCATTCAGCAGAGGCTGAATGTTATGGAAAAGTTGTTGTCCCTGATCCGTCATTGGTATAGCAGCCACAGACCCTGGCTGACATGGGACAGTGCCTGTAGTAGGTTTAACTGTGATGCCAGAATTTACCATAGAACTATATGAGACTGTAGGATTAACAGATTTTGATGTGAAAGTTCGAGGTTATTTCTTATGTCAGTTATTTAAATGTTGCGGACCGCAGTGTAAACGGAATCTATAACTTTCAGTTTATGAGGAAGTTCATGGTGTGGCCACTAATGGAAGTAACTGACGGATAGATAATTATTATTTCATTTAGACCATCTTCTAAAATTGGTATGATATTAGATCCCACAATACGTTTTCAGACTCATAGTGACCAACCTGAGGAAGTTGACTGTGAAAAGAAAGCCAATATATGAGCCAACAATTGACTATTACGAAAATAAATAACAATTAGATAGTATAACTGTCACAGGATTGATGATCGGGGCAAGAGGTACTATACCAGGATTCTTAGCTAAATTTTGGAATTCCTTAGATTTGGACAGGGTGAATCTTTCTAAAATTGCCATCGCTGCCATTAGAGGATCAATTTCAATTTTAAGAAACCATCTTTACAAAATTTCTACTTTATAGTATGTGTACTTAACTACAATTTGAAATTTTTTAATGTATTTACAAAATGTATTTCATACATTTCGAAAATTAATGTCTGTATCACTTTGTCCTTGAGGCAATCATCTAATGAGGAAAGTTGTATATAATTAGGAATTAGGTATATTTTATAATTAGACACACATTTTAGTGGTTTATTTTTGTTTTCTTCTGATTTATTTAAAATAATAATTTAATTAAACCAACTGATATATCCTATATAATACATTATGAATTTAAGGGTTGAACAAGTCTCCGAAAAAAAAAATATTAAAAAAGGTAATTCCGATTCTTAGATTAGTTTGCACCACTTTCCGCTTTCTCTACGCAGACTGTATAGTTACAAAACTTTGAATGTATCTAGTATAAGTTTCCAACAGAAGTGGGATGCTGAGGTAAGTAAAAATAATTAGAATGAAAGAAGAATAAGAAGAAGATGTAATGTAAAGGTGTCACGTCTACGCTTGTTTAATTAACAAGGAAAACCTTA
>JASPKZ010005142.1:0-47271 GCA_030220185.1 Diploptera punctata
ATCTTTTGGATATATTTTTGTATTTACATTGTATGTGGTATACATAAAGGCCAGTGGTTTTACTTTCCGCTACGGCTCGTCCCATTTGATATGCCTACATGATTTAAATAATTAATAATTTTTAAAAACAAAAATCAATTTTAATTGAAGAAGACAAACATAAGAAGTATACATATTAATATTTAAGAACATTTAATACATAATCTCAATTGTGTTTCCAATGTATTTTACAAATATTGATTAAACTATGAAGACAAAATGGATAGTAACTTTGTTATTTGAATATATATTTTATTTATAAATCATTAACTTACTTCATTATTAATACTTAAAAGTATATCATTGTTTACCATGAATAAGATTCTTCATATTTAAATTACGTAAATATTGGCAAGATGCCAGGACATGTGGCACGAATGAGAAATGAAAGACGTGTAAGGCAGCTTCTGGTATGGAAACCAGAGGGAAAATCCCCAGTTGGTAGACCAATAATGAGGTGGACGAATAACATTAACCATGATTTGAGGGAAGTAGTAGTAGTAGTAGTAGGACTTTATTAGACAAAAAGTAAGATATTTACAATATTATTTACAAATATGGGTCGCACGGGCAGTAAGCCGTACGTGCTGTTGACAGTCCGTTACAATAAACTAATAATTGGTACTAGTGTAAAGGAAAAATAAACAACAACAAAATCAATAACATTACAATTACATAAAGAAAACACAATAATATTACAATTAAATAATAACACAAAAGCATTATACACTAAAAAAACATTAACATTTTGAGGGAAGTAGATTATACAGGGAATGATTGGAAAACATTAGCTCAGGATACAGATGTATGGAGAGCTTATGTCCGCGCAGCCATGAACCTACGGGTTCGATAGTGCCAGTGAGTTATTGGCAAGAGCCATTATTCAACTAGGGAAAATTGTAAATTCAGTTTAATAGAGGAATTTCGAGTAATTTGGACCCCTGCTTTGAATTTGTTTTTCTTCCTTTAATTAAGGGATTTGAAATGTGTTTAATTACAGTGATTATCATTAGTGTTATAACTATGAAATAGAATTGTTATTTTATTCAAATATGGAAACATCTTAATAATTTATAAACTTTTTTACATTACAAAAAAGGTCTACTTTAACCTGCATTTGCGTTAAAGTGGACCCCAAAGTCATCCTAGCCTTTAGACTATTTTAAGTTTATTTACTCTATTAATTTATACATAACGGCACAAATTAAACTGAAAACATTTATGACTGATCATAATTAAAAAGCGTTGATATTTATTTAATATTTTGAAAAAAAAATATTGTTGACGTCGTTCACACTTCATTCAACGTCATAAAGCGACGGTCTTTGGGTTTAGTAAAATTACAAGGATATTACATGAAATTAATTAAGTGAATAGTTTTTTTTATGAACCGTCCTCATTGATAAAATATACGTATTCGATGTAATGTGGACCCAGGTCCTCGTGAAGGTTCCACATTAACCGAATTAATTTCTGTTTAATTATTTTATATGTATAATTTATTTAAGAGTTTTTAACATTTCTACTATGCGATAGCATAAAATTAGAATTAATTCTTAGCTTGAAAAACTTTTTAAATGGCCATTTTCAGAAATATCACAAATAAACCCTTCTTCTTCGCATAAATAATAAAATAAACTGGCCTTGAATCCGTCAAAGTTGATGAGGGGAAGAAGTTAAAATATCTTTCTGTTCGAGGCCCGCACAATTTAAAGAAGATGTTAACAGGGTCCACTCAAACCGAAGGGTCTCACCTTACCCGAACTTCCTAATCTATGCCTCTTCTGGTGACATGAGACGATAACGTGACATCTGGAATAAATATTCGACTCAAAGGGTCCTCAATCCAGAATGAATTACAGATTATTATTATTACCCTAAAATGTAAGTTACGTATTTCTTTGTCTGCTACTGAAATAGCTTGCATGAAATTACAGTGTATAAAGGGAAATGCAGCCATTTCACGGAAAACCCGGTCGGTAATTGCATTCCCTGACTTTCAACAGTTCCATAAAAAAATTCTTGTGTGAGGGAGAAATTGAATTTGGGTTGTGGGACGAGCATTAATGTAGGTACTATCCCAATTAAAAACATGCACCCAGCCACAATTTGATTTGCAATTTACACTTAGCAGGTAGAAAGCTTTAATGCGCATGCTGGACACTGATTGGTTCTCTCCACTACAGTAGGCCTACTTGCTTATTATCTTTGTTATTCTATAAACAGAACTCTACATTATCATTAAACCCAACATCCCTTTTACATTTATGTACAAGAGTGAAGCAGCAATCTCAATGCCAGACAGGTAACGACTCCTGGCTTGTGGGCTCTGATTCGATTCCTATTTAATTTTAAATTGTGGTCTGTTCTGCACCTCCCTATTATTTTGTTCACTCTATTTACAATTAAATCCATACATAAAATCAGCAAAATTATAAAATGTGGCTCAAAGGTCTTTGATGTAAAATGGATAACGCGTGCGCCTCTAATTCTATTTTTCGATTGTTCAAATCCGACCAATAACTGTTGGATTCTAAAAGTTAAGATTTAGCATTAGTTTAATCTCAATTTAATACATATTTAGTAAAGTTAGAGGTAAAGTGATCCCACTACAGGCCATAGGAGACGCCTGGGCTAGTAGGAGGTTTTAAGGCTTCCACTTTTACTTGGCAATTGGCACTTGATGTCAGCCGGGTTCTCAGCCCTGTGTGACGGCCACCTTTACCCCCAGAACAAGTTTGTGGTATCATTTGGATTAGAGGCTGAGTCGACCCCAGGGCCTTGGTGTCGAACACTGAACCTTCCGGCTTATAGCGTATTGCATTAGCCTACTACGCAACGACGTACTCCCACACATTTAGTATTTGAGAATATTATTCATTACTAATGATTTCGTGGCGTTGGACGGGTATGTATGTACCTGAATCTCTTGTCACCCCGAAAACTACGGTTCTAGATTAGACACTAATCGTTATCATTTTGGACATTTTATTTTTCACTCCTTCTCACACTATGCCAATGGGAGCTGTGCTTATATTTAAACGGTATCGACACCGTCACAAGTTATCTCAACGACCCCGAAATAAATAGAGATGATACTAATTTGTCTCTTTCTTATTATTTTTACACGTCATCTCCTCTCATCCCACTAGGAGTGCTAGAGGTCAAACATGCGCTTAATATCACTTGAACTGTCACCAATCAGTTTTTATTGATCTCGAAAACTATAGAGTTGTCAATAATATCGGTCATTTTAGACATTTTATTTTTTTATCCTCAATCCCCGCAACCCCCTTAGTAATGTTAGGGTCCTAAATAACATTCATACTGTCGCCAATCAGATTAGCAACCCTTAAAACTATGGATTCGATGTTATTGTCAGTCATTTTCGATTAGTTTGAGTGTCATTTTCTCTTATCCTTCTAGGAGTGACAGGAGTGTCTTACTCCACAGTATATTTTCCAGATTTAAGTTGTGTGCGCCGAGCATGATTGTATTGTTCCATGTGTCAGGGTTTATAGTCTTTTTTTCAACATTTTAAGTAACATATATACCAAATTTGGTTAAAATTCCTCCCTGCTTTCGCGAGTTATGCTAGCACATACACCGGTTTTATATATAGTAAAAGCTCCTTATTCGCGGTTCCCTTATTCGCGTTTTCATTATTCGCGGATTAAGAAATTGCGACACAGTTCCTGTATTCGCGACTAAAAATGTCTTTACTCACGGATCCAGTCGGTATATTAGGATTGCCGAAGTATCCTTTATTAACGCATTGGCAATTTTTTTATTTGTAGGCACGTGCCAAGGTGGCTTTTGCAAAGAGTGATTCAAACCAAAGGGGCAAATTAATATCAAATTAAAGCAACCTTATTGTCACCATGTCTAAAGTTGTTAAAAAGCCGCCTTCGTATTTCAGGTACCGGTATGTCCGTTGATAAATGCCGCTCTCCTCGCGATCGCTGTTTTTATTGTTTCAACTTGTCATTCGTTATAATAATACTGATTTAATAACACGTGTCTCTTCTGCTTTGTTGCCAATTTATAATGTCGAGTAAAAGGAAATTAGAAAATTAGTTCCGAAGCGGAAGAAAGAAGTGTTGGCGCTTAAAGTAAAAAACAGAAATGTTTGACCGTTTACGCGTTTGTGAGTCGTTTGCATCTATATCACGCTGTTTCTATGTTAATGAATCAACTGTACGATTCATCAAGAAATCCGAAGACAAAATAAGTAATTCTATCGCGGAATATCAATCTGAATTGAAACACCCTTTAAAAGCGGCAAAGCAGGAAAAAAATATTAAGTTATTTAAACCTTCCCTAAGTCTGAAACTAATAATAATTAATAGAAATTGTTCGAAATCTCTCATTAATTAATTTTATTTTGATAATTTTTATTTCATTCAGTAACCTTGGAACGTATCCCTTATATATCCAATCAAATTACCATTCCATATTTGCGGAACATATCCCCCGCGAATAAGGAGCTTTTACTGTATACCATACATACAGTGTATATTAAACATAATTTTAAACGTTTAATGTACACAGCGATCTATACCATTATAAAAACATATAATGGAAATAAAAATAAATAAAAATAATTTGATGTAGGGTGAGGATAAGAATGGTGGTCTTTGTTAAGGTAGCCAATACATTTAATGAATATTTTCGTATATTTTGGTCTTACAGCATTGTGAAATTTTTTTAGGAGAAATTATCGACTGGGCGTTTTCCCTCTGGTTTTCCTACTAGAAGCTTCCATGCATCTCTTTCATTCCCCATTCGCGCCACATGTCCTGCCCATCGCAGTATACGAGACTTAACCGTTCTTATCTGACTTCCTATACATATCATATAGCTCACTATTACGTAGTTTTTCTCGATTCATCTGTCTGTTCATCTCTTTTTTGGACCAAAAATTTTCCTAAGAACTTTATTCTCGAATATTCGTAATCTTCTTTCCTCTCTTAAAGTAAAAGTTCATGTTTCGGAGCCATATAATTGTTAATTGTAATTGTGACTCTTCAGTTATTACAAATTCTGTTTTTTTTCTTAAGCAGATAATTGGTTAACAAGAACAATTAACTCTCATTCGACTCTCTATTGTTTCTTTAACGCGACAGTTCTAAAATTTACATGTTATTGTTTGACAAATCCTCAGCTCTGACATATTGACCCATAAAACATCATTCCTATTAGAAAAACAATTGACAATTATGTAAATTCCCACAATGTGACAATTATTTATTTCACAAACTTTATTACAGACAAACTAAAATATGACAAAGGGTTTGGCTTAAACGATATCGTTTCAGATTCTCTACAAACTAGAAATTTAGAATTCAATAATAAATGCTGTCGTCCAATTTGACTGAGATCTTTTTTACGTAGTTCATCCCAATCGTCATAGCAAATGTTAGGTTAACATTTTATTCTCTTGATCCACCTCAACATTAATCATAATCATCATCATCTTCATTTAAGGTTTAGGCGATTCGCCTGTTCCGAATTCACAATGATTTCTTCCTAGGTCTTCCTAGATCCCTTAATCCCTTTGGTTTATAATGTTATGTTATCTTGAGCAATCTTGTTTCTTCCATTCTCTGAACATGCTCTTCCCAGCCGACGCGGTGTTGTTGAATATTACAATTATTTATTGAATATATTTCTAATTCCCTTTTTATTTGTTCATATCTTATGTCTATGTGGTTCAATTTTGTGCATCCTTTGGTCCTTCTTAGAAAAGTAAATTCTTTTCAATAACTTTTACGTAGATAATAAGTATCGAAAACAAATAGTTATCCACGATATAATACCTCTGAAAAATGTCGATGTCAAAATGCTTTCTAATTCCAAAAATCATTTACGACCATACAGAGTATATTCCCTTGTTCTGGCACTTGAATCCAAAACCCCAAAACTTAAGTTCAAAATTTCAAATCGACACCCACTTGAACCACTGCCAATAGAATACAGCATATCTTTCCAAACCGAAAGAAACAAAACCACACGCTCTAGCTACCATTTTGTGGGGTTAGAAATGTAAACCACGCTCTGCTACCATTTGTAGCTTTTTAAAAAACCACGCTGCTGCTACCATTTGTAGCTTTTTAAAAAACCACGCAGACTGCTACCATTTGTGGGCGAGAGAACCACGCTATTACTACCATTTATCCGGGATCGTGTTTTGTTGCTGCTGCTTCTATTAACGTGGATCTGATATCCTGCAAGGTTATCAATCACAAAGTTGCTTGCCTTGGGCCCATAGAAGGCAGCAATCGATTCATCTTTCTCTCTCAGATATAAATAAATAATGATTCTCAAATACATAGAGTGAGTGAAAATGACAATAAAAGCTAAACAGCAAAATAGTAAGGGATCTGGAAATAGTTTCCTACATGAGTGACTTTCCGTATAGGATTGTAAATAACTACATATACATTAATGAAGAAGCAGGGAAGTTGTATAAAAAGTGACATTTAATAGAAACAAAGCTGTCTGAATTAAAAACAAATTAACAAAAATATTCCGATCATACAACAAAATAGAAATGTAAATAAATAAATGACGATACTCTTACATTAGAAAAAACCACACCATACCTCACGCCACACTCATGCTAACGTTCCGGACCAGGGGCAACTTCTTCCCTGGTCTGCCGGACCAACTAAACCACGCCGCTTCTCGGCTTCAGACGAGCTTGTCCATTACAGTTCCAATCGCATCGCGAATTGGATGCTGATTCAACCTTGAATCTGCTTGAACAACTAAACGATGACTGCTTGAATGATCGAATGATAATGTTCTGCCTATGCACCACGTATATGAAAGTTCCGAAGTAGAGGGGAGATGCGCCGTAGACATTGCGCAGCAGGAAGGGTAAGGAGTAGAGAGAGGGGGTAAATAGAATGAGAAAGGGATATTGGCATAGTTCATAAATATTCCAGTCTAGGGAGGAGAAACGACGGTACAATAATGAGCCGAAAAACACACTTTCGGTTCAATTTTGTGCATCCTTTGGTCCTTCTTAGAAAAGTAAATTCTGCACTTTGTATTCTACTCGAACTCCTCTTATTTGTTACCCAGGACTCACTACCGTATAAAAGTACCGGTACCGCCATTGTTTTGCAGAACTTCAATCTTGTATCCTTCCTTGTTTTATGTTTTAGGGTCGAATGTTTGAACGCATTAGACAGTAAAAGGCGTTCTCTGCTGAGAAAGTTTTATCCAAATACATTTTGCTTACTCCGAAATCTATTCATGCGATAATAATTGTAAGCTACCTGACGAGGCACCTTAAGATCATAGCTCAAGATAGAAACTTATCGTGAAAATCCCGAAGGGAACCGATGGTAACCGATGTAGTTTGAAACCTTTGCAGCTTTATCCAAGATGTCGGACCTTGAAGACTTCGATCATGTTTTCGGTATATGCGGAGAAGAGGAATTTGATAGAGTCTACCAAAGAATTCAACTGGAAGAACAGGAGAATCGGCGTAATATTGCGCGATGCAGACGTCGTTGTATACGGTATTATTTGCGGGACGCAAGCGTAAATGCGTTCCTCTATAGCAGACGAAAATAACGGAAGTGGTTTTATCGCTCAGAATTCTGGGTAATTCGTTGCCAATATTACGAAAACGTCAACTTTCATGCATGACCGGTAAGTCGGCCGTTAATTCGATCTCAGCAATTGCTCACCGTGAGTCAGCTCACCAGTGATCGGAAGTAATTTGAGTAGAGACTAATGTATTTGCATACGACCCTTAGTGTTCTATGAATGGTGCCACATTTCATTTGAAATTTTGATAATTTATTGTCTATATAATTTATTGTTCAATATCCAGAAGACAATTCACAACCTAGACAATTAAAATTTAACACTTGTGATAGGGTTTATTTCCTATTATTATTTTCGACCTTATGGGCGACTTGCCTAAAAACGTGATTATTTTGTCTTCTCTATAGATATTTTAAAATCCATAATTTATTAATTTAGGCCTAATTAATATCAGAACATTTCTAGAAAACATGAATAAGCCTAAACGGGTATAATACTCTGATATTTTGAATGGGATATGTCAAAAACTTTCAAGCAACACAAAATTTACATATATTATTATATACAACTTTCCTCATTAGAGGATTGCCTCAAGGACAAAATGATACAGACAATTAATTTTTGGAATTGATGAAATACATTTTGTAAATACATTTTTTTAAACTTCAAATTGTAGGCCTAATTGAAGTATACATACTATAAAGAAGAATAAAGAAATTACGAGATTGTGCAGAGGGTCTGACTCAAGCCTTCATTTTCAGGTTAGGCAACCGGATAGTCGTCGAGATATGCTGTCATCAGTGAATGGTTTCGCAGGTGGAAACAGGGATTGGTAAACTGTTCATGCGAATGTAACAAATTCTCATCATTGTCTCATATGTTTATTTAACAGGTTTGCTCGATCTGGCAATTCTTATTTTTTTACGCTTACATTGCTATTATTGTTCCAATACTAGCTTATTGTGCGTATGATTTTCAATAATGAACAGTATTCTTTGTCTCCAACCTTTGTTGTGTTACGCGGGATGTCTACAACATTGTATGAACGGCTTGAGTCAGACACCACTGAAAACGACTATTTACTGTAATTAAAAAAAAAACAGTTGAATTGCAGTTGTAAACTTGAATTAGAGGCCTCGCAATACAGCATAATCTAAAAATATAATTATGAATTGAACTAATTGCATATTGTCTCTAAAGTCCAGCCGGGGAATATATCCGGTTCTAACGTTTAGGTTGTACGAGGGCAAAAGAAGAAACTCGCCCTCTACTGCCAATAACGAAATAGTTGAATTGTCAGTGAACGACTGCCACAACCAATCACTGCTCTTGACGCCGCTATAGCGCGCTAGTAAGGTTTGAAATTGCAGATATGTTGCCAGCTGTATTTCTGCTAACCGCATATATAAAGCGGCCCCTCCCACTGAATATCCATATCGGCAACACTGTCGATAAAATGTGAGAGCCGAGGATCTAGCGGCTGGACTATAATTCCGTGTTAAGATAGATGTGAGGCAAGCAACCGGCTGATAGGCCAATGGCCTTCTAGGTGTGTCACTTCACGTGGATATTGATTAAGCAATGAATATTTTACAAATTTCTATGTTTCTAAACAACCTGGAGGACTAGTGGTTAATATGTTCGCCAACTGGATACCAAAATTCGCGGGTTCAAATTTGGTCGGGTCAATTGATTTTTCAGGGGGTAAAAATTCTGAGTGCGGTGACTTTGGAAGGAAGCTAAAGCAGTGTATCCCGTGCCATAGTTTTACTGAACGTAGAAGAACTTTAGCCCTAAATTAAAGGCTCTCTGAACAGCATTTGTTGGCCCTTTAACCCCCAGACTTTAATTACTATAACGATAACGGCCTGAGATGTTAAAGAGCGTCATTGAATAGAATCCATCCATAGTAATTCTGCCCGAGGGCACGACTTTCACTGCAATCATAGCATTTTCATGCTATGCTTTGCAGCTTTTCTAGGGAATTGTAGATGTGGGAGCTTCCTGTTGCTTTCCACACCGGTGAAGAATGATGATGATTGCCGAATGATTTTCGGGGAACGTTGAGCCTTAACCTTCCTGACATACGTCTTACAAGTGAGGAAAAACGCCGAAAAAACCTCACCCAGGAGCTTATCCGGACTGCGAATCGAACCAGGGTCCGCTATCTCGAGGCCACATCGGTGTGATATATATGTATATATATATATATATATATATATATTTATTTGTATCCTATAAAATTGGGGAGCCTACATCATAGACCTATTATATATATGTATATATATATGATATGAAAAGAAAAATGAATACTTGAGTTGGGATTTGAACCCGAGTCTCTAAACTCGATACGTTTAGCGCTCTAACCAACTGAGCTACTCAAGAATTCCAACACAAACATATATTTTCTTATATATGTAATAACCTATTCTCAATTCACACAAGAGGTAGCAGGAAGTCGTTCCAACTGACATCTAGTGGTCCCATAACAGGTAAGCAAAATTTTAAAGAGAATATTTACTTTATAGCAGCAACGCTTGTATATTTAGATGTTATAACTATATTTTTTGACATTTGGCATTGAAGCAAATATATATATATATATATATATATATATGTAATTGGTATATGTTGTATTCCATGTTCCTCATCTAGGGGATATGTGGATGGCGACCACAAGATGCCCAAGCTGAGCAAAACATTTCTTCCACTTACTTGTGTTTTGCACTCTTTTAACTTTACTATTCAACCTCTCTCGGTTAACTCTTGTTTTTTTCGACCCCAACGCTATTAGGGCATCCGAGGGCTAGGGAGTCTTTCCTTTCTTCCATTTCTTCTTTCCTTTCTTTTCTTTTCTTCTCCAGAAAAGCCTGACCAGAGGCTATAAGATGGCAGCCGCATCACTGGTCTTGCCTTCCTTTGGCCAGCAACCAATTGAAGGGACTATTATTATATGCTTTCAACTCATATACGAGAATTTCCTGGAAGGATCGGAAAATTTTCTATAGGATCGTAACAGGCCTTGGCCTAATACTTGGAAGGAAGAAGAAGATTTTTTTTTTCAAATGCCCCAGGTTTGTCTTTCGACATTCCTGGTTTCTCTCCTGGCATGGCGTACTTGTAACCCACTTCTAAGGTTGGGGCGCCTGGAAGGCGGGGTTACGTTGCCCCGATGATACGATGGGTGATGATGATAATGGTGCGCCAGGAGAGTCCATAATCCTAAGCTTAACCTAAGATGGATATGAATTATGATGATTGCGATGGCTATATGATTTCGGGGACCGTTTGGGCCTTAAAGTTTTTCTGACATGTCTTATAGGTAAGGAAAAACCCCGTTAAAAACCTCACCCAGAAAAACTGTCCCGACCGGGGATCGAACCCGGGCCCGCTGCGTGACAAGGCAGCACGCTACCCCGAGATCTCAGCGGTGGTCAATCTGACAAGCTTCTCAATGTCAACTGGGTATAGGCCTAATGACAGGGAATTCAAAGACAGATTCTCGTCCACTGAGATGCGCTTGACGAGAGAGATTAAGGCCGTCAATGTTCGTGTAAATCAAGAGCTACAGCATACATATATATATATATATATATATATATATATATATATATATATATATATATATATATATATCGCGATCCGATTGAGGGTTTTTCCACTTTTCAGCGGTTGCCCTTTTACCAGCCGGCTGCTGGCCCTTCACATCCACATGTGTCAATCACAGAAGTAGATGATCAACAGCCAGTGTAGGGGTGACATGTGGTCAGCATGTCGAGTCCCCCAACCGTTATAGCTGGTTGCTCAACCTGGAGCCGCTACTTATTGTAGCTACCAATTGCCTCACGATGCTGGGTGGGCACCGGTCCCATACTGGCCGAAATACCATGAGAAAATTTCTTCCCCCATGGAGACTCGAACCCAGCGCAAGTCCCGTAGCTCTGCGCCAAGGCTTCCTACCTTAACCGCTCGGCTACGGCGCGGGGACTATATATATATAATATGATAAGAAAAATAAATGCCTGGACGGGATTCGAACCCGGATCTCTGAGTCTGTACCTCAGTGTGATATCCATTACACCACCAGGCGAATCCAATTCAAGCATTCATTTTTCTTATATATGTATTATATTCTCCATTATTACTACATGTCGCGAGAACTCAGTCTTCACTGCCATCTAGTAGCTGACTATATCAAGTAAGCAAATTAAAGAGAATATTTATTTTACTTTATAGCAGTGACGCTTTATCGATGTTATAATTAAATGTTTAACATTGAGCAATGCAAGCTTAATATGGAATGATAAGAAAAATATAAGGTATAAGGTAAAAATATTCTCTTTAATTTGCTTACTTGTTATAGTCAGCTACTAGATGGCGGTGAAGACTGAGTTCTCGCGACATCTAGTAATAATGGAGAGTATAATACATATATAAGAAAAATAAGTGTTTGAATTGGATTCGCCTGGTAGTGTAATGGATATCACGCTGAGGTACAGACTCAGAGATCCGGGTTCGAATCCCGTCCAGGCATTTATTTTTCTTATCATACCATTATATATATATATATATATATATTACCTCACGTTTCAAGAAACAATACATTGACGTTATGTAAATAGTTTGAAAGAAACTGGGTATATCCTATGATTAAACATAGTTTAAAATTTGTTAGTTTATACAAAATGGTCTACGTACACGATATAAACATCGGCATTAAAATATATAAAAAGGGTTTAAGACACACAGCGTGTAAAACGTGGTAGAAGCAGATCAGTCTGTGTGCAGAGTGTGAAATTATCGTCGGGACACTTTGTGAATAAAGCGTTTTCTTGCGTGTGGGTTCAGATGTAATTTTTATGTTGCTTTGCTAACACTATAAATCACTTGATTTTCAAACACCGCGGCTTTCTCGTTAGAATGTCGCCCGCACCTTTGAAATTTAAGATCTGGTTTTATATTTGATCTTTATGGTTTCACATGCATATTCCACCATGGAAAAAGGAAAAAAATTGAGTTTAAGACTGAATTCTTTATTCTAACTTAAGTTTAACGATTTTAATTAATCATATTGTTTAGTCAGATGAGGGGATAATAACTCCTGACATTTTTGCTATATCCATCCATAGTAATTCTGACCAAAGCAGGTCCTTCACTGCAATCATAGCATTTTCATCCTATGCTTGCAGCTTTACTAGGGAATTGTAGGCGTGGTAGCTTCCCGTTGCTTTCCACACCGGTGAAGGATGATGATGATGATAATGAAAATGATAAGGATGATGATGATGGCCATATGATTTCGGGGACCGTTTGGCCCTTAAAATTTTCCTGACATTTGTCTTACAGGGGAGGAAAAACCCCGATAAAAACCTCACCCAGAAAAACTGCCCCGACGGAAATCGAACCCGGGCCCTCTGCTTGACAAGGCAGCACGCTAGCTCGAGACCACAGCGGTGGACTTTTGCTATATAGTAAATATAAAAAATAAAAAAACTCAGCCAGGCTAAATAAAATACACGTTTGTTTCGTATTTTATGCGCTGCGTTACAGTTCATCCGATTGCGACGGTGCTTTTTGCAAAATGTTCAGTAGCTTCCGGGATGGTTATTGGCTATAAGAGAGTTGCGATACTCAACTCTTACACCCTTAAAAAACCACCCTTTCTAAAAGCAGCTTTTTTTGGACGCTATAATAACTTATGCTGCCTAAACCATAACAAATACGCAAATTTAATGTATACAGAATTGAATATCTAAAAGAAATCTGCAGAAAAGGTCCGCGACATATGTCCGCGCGGCCATGAACCTGGGGTTCGACTGTGCCAGTGAGTTAGTTACAATAAGTAGCGGATAGAGTTTGAGAAAACAAGTTATAGAGCTACGATCCTGTGGAACTCGATCATATGTCATCTTTTGGATCATCCCTCCACCTCGTAAATTGAAGGTTAGAATGTGAGGCCAAAAGCCGACTGATAGGCCATGGGACTTCTGGCTATCCTCATGGAGTTTTAGTTTATTTATAACGTAATGAAATTCAACATAAAATACCCAAATATAGAAAAACCAGATGCTGAACATCATTTTTTAAAGTATGAAATCTAATTAATTTTCTTTTATTGACTTCCTGAGTATTTTCGTAAATATAAACACACAACTTGCTGCACTTTGATAAAGAAATCAATCATAGACTAATGTTAGCCAGCAGGGGATTTTTGGACTTAAAAAAACACAGTTCCCGATATATAAGTCTTCAAATAAAAATAAAAATATAGCCTATAAAACTTTATTCAGACCTGTTGCCATCAATGTCTGTGAACGTTGGGCCCTAACAAAAACCCAAGAAAACAAAATTAGAATATTTAAAAGAAAAATATTAAGGAAAATATTTGGCCCAATACGCGAATTAGATACCATGATGAACTATATAAACTATATGGTGATATTTATATCATTAAAACAATAAAGATGGCAAGAATTAGATGGCTGGCACATCTCTACAGGGAAGAGGAATCAGACATTTGTCGTAAACTCACATTGACAATTATAATTGGAACCGAAGAGTTCTACGTCCTAATATTAGATGGCCGGACAGCGTTGAACAGGACCTGAGGATACTGGGTGTACGAAGATGGAGAGGAAAGGCGGAGAAGAGGGACGAATGGAGACGCATTGTAGGGGCGGTCAAGGCCTGCAACGGGCTGTACAACAAATAATGATGATGAATGATGAACTTGCTGCACTTTGTGTGTGTGTGTGTATATATATATATATATATATATATATATATATATACACGAGAGAGAGAGAGAGAGAGAATAAACTAATTAAATAATGCAATTTTATTGATTTTTGCTGCTTAGAGATTTTCTTCTACAAGCGCCAAGTGATTTCATATTATGCAAACGCGATTTTTTCCCAGTAAGTGATAAATTTGGTCATTGCCACACCATTTGATTATTTAATGTCTCTAGAAACTTAACAATAACACATACTTTTAATTAAATTTCATATTATGCTTATATAGGCCTATAATCAGAACGTATAAACATATTTAGGTTATAAGACTTGTTGTAAAAGCGACAATTACATTTCTATATACCGGTTTATACAGTGCTAAAAATCGAAAATAGCCTATGTTTATTAGACAGTGATAGGTTTTACTGACTTTAGATCCCATATTTACAAATTTTGCATTTAAAATCGTCCTTGAATCGCTATTTTACACGCTTTATATAGCTTGATCTGTATCGATCTATCTATGTAACGGAATCTTTCAACGCGATTTTCACCCACTTAAAATTATTGGATCGACTTGAAACTTTGTATACTAGTAAAAGACCCGTGACAATACAATAATTTCATATTTTGTTTCTAAAATAATGGCCAGAATCATCAGAAAAACAAAAAAAGTGTCTTCGTATGTATGTAACGGAATTTTTGAACACGATTTTCACCCACTTAGAAACATTGTATCGACTTGAAACGTTGAATACTTGTAAAGGACCCGTGACAATACAATATTTTCATATTTGTTTCTAAATCCTGGCCAGAATCGTCAGATAATCAAAAAGTGTCTTTGTATCTATGTAACGGAATCTTTGAACACGATTTTCACCCACTTAAGAACCATTGGATCGACTTGAAGCTTTGTATACTTGTAAAGGACCCGTGACAATACAACAATTTCATATTTTGTTTCTAAAATCCTGTCCATAATCCTCAGAAATCAAAAAATAAATAAAAAACTGGTACAATAGGTTGCGGAATTGTCGACTTTTAGTCAATCGTTGTAAGAGCTCAGTTGATAGAGCGGTGAAACTCTAGTGGTATATAATTTCAGTAATCCATAGGTCGCTGGTTCAAATCCGGCTGGAGGGTCTTTTTAGGAAGAGTATTAACTTTTAGCTTCTACTACGAATAGTATCGAATTTAAAGATATTTACATTTTTAAATTATTCTGTAAAATATGAAAACTAAAAAATAAAAAACAAATAATAGTTTTAAAAAAACTAAAACAACACCGCGTTATTAGAAAACCGAACTAAAAAGATGAAAAATAATTTTAATTTCCAACACGCTTGGGATAAATAATTTTACCATCGAAAGAGTGGGGTGCTTTTTTTGATTTTTACATTTTCTTCTTAGAGACTTTACTTGTACCAATATCTGTTTATTATCAAATATATTAGGCCTAATTTATAAAGAGCATCCCATACTTTTGATGGTAAAATTATTAATCTCAAGTCGTGTTGGAAATGATTTTTTTTTTAAAATTATTTTTCATTTTTTTAGTTCGATTTTCTAATAAAGCGTGTTGTTTTAGTTTTTTTTAAACTATTATTTATTTATAGCATGCTCAAGTTCTTGTTAACTTCACACTTACTTAGACGAGAAATCTTTTGCTGAGGTGTTGGGTTAGAATGCGATACGTAGTTAAATTCCCGCGTGTTGGATTGCCGACATAATCGTTTTTAACCATACAGCATGTGTTGTTACAAATTCCATGGAATTACTCCCAGCAGCATCATTAAGCGTTCTTTTTTACCTTATTTAAGTAACTCTAACAGGCAACTTTCGCTTAAATGGTAGTGTAACTTAAGTATGGGTCAACATCACGCGAAAATGTGTAATCCATTCTATTAAATATAGGCTGATGCAATAAGCAGCAGAGACGAAACATCACATAACAGAGCGGTCTGCATGCATACGTCTGGAATGTTTTAGAACCATTTAATTTTGATAACAGTACGTAACCAATTACCGACATATATATTCAGCTCGTGAGAGAAAAGCTAAGCTAAATGGCGAACGAAAGCTCGAACGAGTTTACTTGAATCTATTCTATACGAACTCTTAAACTTATGTTGGTTCAATTCTCCTATCTGTATAGAATTATAGAACCTACATGATCTACAATAACGTGGACTGTCAAAGTTTTCTTCTTCTCCGATCGATCGAGGGTCTTTCCACTTTTCAGCGGTTGCCCTTTTACCAGCCGGCTGCTGGCCCTTCACATCCACATGTGTCAATCACAGAGGTAGATAGTTTTCTTCTTCTAATTAATGAAATATACAATTATTTTCTTCCCGGTCTTGCGTTTCTGCTTGTCATATTTCTCTTCTTCATGTTGTCTTGAATTCCCTTTATCCACGTTGGCTTTGGTCTACCAAGTTTCCCTTTTCCTGGAGGTATCCATTTCAATATTTCTTTGTTTGTTTCTGTGACCCTTCTTCTCATTATATGTCCATACCATCTTAGTTGGATTTCTTCAATCTCTTGTACAATATAATTTCCTACATTCATTATTTCTCTTATTTTAGGCCTATTATTTCTTACTTTATCCAATTTTGATATTCTTGACCATCTTCTTAAAAAGTCAATTTCTGTGACTATTTAACTCATGCCCCAAATGGGAGTCAATGACCAATCACGTTTCAATGATTTCTATTTTACAACCAATCAGAGTCGTGTTTCACGAAATATTTATCATAAGTAATGCCACGAGTGATTTCCAAATTATCGATAAATTCACGACTCACGAAGTGAGGAGTGAATTTATCTAGAGAATTTGGAAATCAAGAGTGGCATTTGTTAGGACTATTTAACGAAGAAAATTAAGCTGTTTACTCACAAATCATTATTTAACTATAGTTATTTTAAAATATTTATATATTTAATGTAAACGGCGATGTTTACAAATGAAAAACGATAGGTACGCTTCTACTGCTTCTTTTGTTTATCACTGCAACCAGATCATACTATTTATTGCCAAAGGAACGCAATATTGTAAGGAGGAGCTTTCATTAATATGGTAATTATAACACTGATAAATATTTGGTGAAACACGATTCTGATTGGTTGCAAAACAGAAATCATTGAAACGTGATTGGTCATTGACTCCCATTTGGGGCATGAGTTAAATAGTCAGTGTTATATTTCTCTATCTATCGTCGGGTTTTTACAGCTGCTGCCGTCTTCCCGTGCCAAACCTCCCAAAGCCTACGGCCTTGGGCATCTTCGATGCTTAGTCCTCTAGCTTGCATTATTGTCTTCATGTTTTCGTTCCATGTTAACCTTGGTCTCCCTCTTTTTCGTCTTTCTGTTCGGAAACCATTCATATAGTTGCTTCGGCCATCGCTCATCTTCCATTCTTAAGACATGCCCTAACCACTTTAATGCCTTGTCCTCAATTCTTTCAATTATGCTTTCTTCTGCTTCCATTATGTCAGTGTTACATTTACCATATTAAATAAAGCTCCTCCTTTTTAATATTCTGAACAGGTCTGACCAGTATTTTGCAGTGACTGAGCCTATAAGAAATACGGCTACCAGATTGTAAATATAGTGCATAGATGTCAACACATAGCGCTTGCAGGAGTTAATATAAAAACATTTGTAGCAATTTATTATACCACTGTTTGCACTTTCTTAAATGTATTTTTTCCCAGGAAATAATCCAGAAAAATATAATTGTCATATTTACATCATACGAGATCAGAAATGAATTAATATACAGTTTGATGTGTTTCATTTTTTCTCCACTAGAGAGCATTCTTACAATATTGCGTTCCTTTAGCAATAAATAGTATGATCTGGTTGCAGTGATAAACAAAAGAAGCAGATGAAGCGTACCTATCGTTTCTCATTTGTTTTCAAACATAGCCGTTTGCATTAAATATATAAATATTTTAAAATAACTATAGTTAAATAATGATTTGTGAGTAAACAGCTTAATTTTATTCGTTAAATAGTCCTAACAAATGCCACTCTTGATTTCCAAATTCTCTAGATAAATTCACTCCTCACTTCGTGAGTCGTGGTTTATCGATAATTTGGAAATCACTCGTGGCATTACTTATGACTAATAATTTATTTCTGTGTTTTTTGCTTCAACGTAGTGATAAATAATATAAGATTGAATTTACTTCTACTATTGATATTCTCACATACTGCAGTGTATTGAAATTTTATAAAAGAATAAAGAATTAAGCCACACGTGTTAACTTTTAACCGAATGGCATTTCCAAAAAAATAGTCGATGTGATTCTTCATACTTACAAACAATCAGTAACTCACATGAAAGAGCCCAGGCACAGCTGTAATGGTAACAAAATAAAAAGTAGTTTGAAATTACTGTCTCTCATATGATTTCGGTCTGTAAATTCAATTAGAGAAACGAACTCGTCAGTAATGAAGTTATATTTGTACACTGATTTGAAATTACCATGAGCTTGCATGTGTCCCGGGAAATTTCAGCCCCATGAGCTGTCCAATTAAAAAAAAAATATCCAGTTTCATTTAACGTTCATTTCAAAATTTGTTATGCCGAGATTCAACAACCGATGATATTCACTACTAAAAATTGTTATTTTTTCAGTTATTTGTGTTGAAAACAACTATTGACGTTAGAATATTTAAGTGGTTAAATCGTTTTGATAAGAAGAGAACATTGAATCAACGAGAGGAAAGTTTTATGGGTGAAATAAAAGAGAGAAGGGATAGAGAACCACCTAGACTGAGTTATTTATATTGGGTGGAAAAAATCGTGTTGATATTTGGAAATAAGGAGATGGAAGAGTACAGCTGAAGATCAAACTGAATGGGCTAGAACTACTTCTTCTTCTTCCTTTCATGTGATAGACCTAGTGGTCTATTACGGTCTCAATCGAACGTTTGAAGGGTCTGACCAAAGATCTCTTGCTTGGTGGCTGGTAATTTAAGATTTGACGTGGTATTCTTGTTCTGCTCATTCTTCTTATGTGAGATTTCTAGTTGTTTCTGTATTTTTGTACATATTCCATGACTGATTCTGTTTGTAATTCTTTGAGAAACTCAGAATTCCTTTTATGGCCTGTTCTTGAGTAACCTGCAGCATGTCTCATAAATTTCATTTCTGCCGCAGTTAGTCTTTGTTCATCTACACTGCGAATTGTCCAGGCCTCACTGCTCGAACCAAGAGCTGTATAATTAAGAGGGGAGGGAAAAAAAGTGTTGGAATAGGCCTATAGTACTTTTTCTTCCGCACGAGGAAAAAATTAATAAATAAACTGGTCCGAAATAGTATATTACGATGCGAGGTTCGGAAGTGGTTTTTACAGAAGCGAGGAAAATGTCTAAAAACCGAGCGGTAGCCAGGTTTTTAATTTCCGAGATTCTGTAAAAAACTTTACACACGTGCGTTGTACATTATTTTTTGAGCAATCGTGTTTTCGAAATAATAAATAACAGTAAAATAACATCTTTATTAGAAATATTTGCGTTCATTATAAATAACCGACTAACGTTAGCAGCGTGGGCAATGTTTATTAGTTTAGAATACAGCAGGCCGTGACACCAATCAGAGAAAAAATGGTGGCAAGTACGTATTTGTTTTATACTGTTTCAAATAAAGTTCAGTTAATTTAAAATGCAGTGATTTGTTTCGTATAATGTATATTAACACAACCTTTTGGATATTTTTTTAATATACATCGTATGTATTATACATAGAGGGCAGTGGCTTTACTTCCCACACGTGGTTTGTAATATGTATAAAATATAGTTATTTTATTACAGTATAGTTATTTAAGTTGGCAACCCCGAAATGTAGAAAGTTGAACTTTCAATCATGGTCGCCATTGCTGTAAGTACGACAAAGCGTACTATCGCGCAAAAATATGTTTGCGGTTGGCCTATAAATGTGTATAAAATCTAAAAGCTATTCCCACTATAGCTCTTAAGAGCCCCTTGGACAAGTAGGAGGTTAGGGGTCCCAGCTTTCTAGGCTATTGGCATGAGATATCAACAGGGTTGCCAGTCTTGCGTGATGGCCAGCTTTACCCCCAGATCAAGCGTGTAGTAGGCCTACTTATTTCTGGTAGGTGCTGAATAGCCTCCAGGACCATGGTGCCACCAGAATATTTAGACCAGTTTAAAAATCATGACCCCATCGGTACTCAAACCCTCGAATTTTGGTTTTGACTGTGTATAAGATTATCAAGTAACGACTGAAACTGCCCTAGTCCCGCGCCATAACCGAGCAGTTTCAGGCACCATACCTTCTTGCAGAACTGCGGGACACTAGTTCTAATCCCCATGGGGGAAGACATTTTCTCATGCAATTTCGGCCAGCATGGGACCGTTGACCACTCAACAATGTGAGGAATTTGGGTAGCTAGGATAAAAATTGGCTCCAGGTTGAGAAAACTATCTAGAGGCGATAATGGCTGGGGAACTCAACATGCTGACTACATGTCGCCCTTATAATGATTACATAATAATAATAATAATAATAATAATAATAATAATAATAATCTTCATGGTAGGCCGTCGGCCTATTCCGCTCTCAGAATTCATCTTTCCATCGTCTTCTAGGACGTCCCACTTCTCTATAGCCTTGAGGTTGATACAACAGTGCTTAATAATAATAGTAAAGGTAAAGTGATCCCACTACAGGCCTCAGGAGGCCCTTGGGGTAGTAGGAGGTTAAGGCTCCCACTTTTTTCTTGACAATCGGCACTTGATGTCAGCCGGGTTGTCAGCCCTGCGTGACGGCCGCCTTTACCCCAGAACAAGCATCTGGTACTCATTTCAGTTAGAGGCTGAGTCGACCTCAGGGCCATAGTGCCGCCAGAAGGTTTGGGTCAGTTTAAAAATCCTGACCCCACCGGGACTCGAACCCTCGACCTTACGGCTTGTAGCGCAGTGCCTTAACCACTACGCTACGGCGTGCCCCCCTAATAATAATAGTAATAACAATAATAATAACTATTATTATTATTACTATTTATTTATTTATTTATTTATTCTGGCAGAGGTAAGGCCTTCTCTTCCACTCAACCAGCACAAATACAAATAAATATTTGACAATATAGATATACACTGTACTAATTATTGTTTTTTTCTTTGTTAGCCTATGTTTTCCCTTTACAGAGATTTAGGCGCTCTCCCCCTACAGGGAAGGATTTGAACCATACTAATTTAGTTACACTTGTTTTCGTATAGATGTCATTTTGAGTGGTACGTGGTCAGCGTTCCGCCTCATACTGACTTCTAGGAAACCAAGGTAGTACTAGGACGGGAAAATTCGGTAAATTTTGCTTAGAGGTCTTTTCATTCAGGCTTAAGGATTTTTTACGAGCCTGAAAATCTTCAGATTCGGGACCCACGGCTTAAAGTCCCTCCCGGAGGACTTGCTCCTTGGATTTTTCCGTCCTAGAAAATCCATCGACCCCGGCCGGGTTTGAACCCGCGACCCTTGGGAAAAGAGTTAAAAATATATTAAATGTAGCAATGTAAATTTCATATGCAAATAACATTTTATACAATAACAATAATAATACTTACGTTAATAATAATAATAATAATAATAATAAATATGGTAAATTATACGAGAAACACCAATTAGGCTTACACTGGGTAATGATGAAGTCGAGATTGGAGCAAATATAAATTTAGATTTCTTTTAAAATATGTCAATGTCCGGCAACCCCTTATTTACCCCTTATATGACCGTGTAAATCACAGATTAACACAAATGGATGTGAAGCCAGCAACCGTCTAGTAGCTCAAGGGCCTTCTAATCCTACCGAGGATTGGAGTTCATTCACTATGCCCTAGATGGAATTTTACCAGAACTAACTTGGATTTTTCTATCCTAAAAAAATCTATTGTCCTCGGCCGGGTTTGATGCTGCGACCTTTGTGACAGAGGCAAGTAATAAGATGTTAATTATATATTTTTTTTACCTGGTAAGTCAGTCGTCCTCAACTAAGTTATTAAACTTCAAGTTATTTTAATATGGAGGCCTTTCGAAAACAATGTTTTATCTTCTGCGTTTTAACTGGAACTGTAGGCAAGTAGCTTAATTCAATCCCTAAACCACCAAAACTGAACTTGTCCATATAATCTAGTATACCAAGTTTACCTAAGTCTCTCACCCTCCCTCTATTTGTCTTAGGTTAACCTCATTTATACGTACTTATATTGTAGGCCTATAACTTAATTCTGAAAAATCTATATTTACATCAGAATAAGGAATTAATATACACGTGGTGGGATATACATAATTAAGAAATTGATAAAACACTAGAATTATGTCTGGTTTGTCTTAGTGAATTAATTTACATATAATATTCTATTGGTTTAAAGTTTATACTTCTTTGTCCAAGCTATATTTTTCTCCAAATTTACGTCTGCAGAGGTTACATTCTTTTATTCACAAGTTTAAATTATTGACGCTTTATCGTCGGCGAGACAGAATATGCTGTACAATTATTTACAATTTTTAAAAAAGGGTTTCTTTATTCTTTGCTTCCTAATGCTCGAGCTACATGTATGCATGTAATATATGTGCCCATACACAGTTACTTCCAGACAGTCTTTTGCGTAAATCTCAGCCTAAGACAAGAGAAATTCCATTTCATCCATCATATTTTATGGAGATTGCATCTTGCATGTAAAGACATAGGAAGAATCTAAGTTTTGGATAGCATTTTGTATAAAAGCTTTTAATATCTTATCTAATTTTCCATGTGTTTATTTTTTCTGAACAAAACTTCTATCAAATGTTCCTTTCAGCAATGATGTATTTGATCTCACATATCTGAGCCAACCATTTTACACGCTTTATATTAGCTTGACTCGTATCTGTCTACGTAACGGACCTGTATCTATGTAACGGAATCTTTGAACACGATTTTCACCCACTTAAAACTTTGTATACTTGTAAAGGACCCACGACAATACAATAATTTCATAATTTGTGTCCAAAATCCTGGCCAGAATCATCAGAAAATCAAAACAATTAAAACCGGTATCATAGGTTGCGAACTTATCGACTTTTTAGTCAATCGTTGTAAGAGCTCAGTTGGTAGAGCGGTGGACTGTATATAATTTCAGTAATCCATAGGTCGCTGGTTCAAATCCGGCCCGGAGGATTTTTTTAGAAGAGTGTTAAGCAATTAAACTTTCATGGGATTCCGGTTTATGACAATTAAACTAAAAATTAAGAAAATAAATAATAGTTTAAAAACTAGAACAATACGCTTTATTAGAAAACCAAACTAAAAAATAATAAATAATAGTTAAAAAACTGAAACAACACGCTTTATTAGAAAACCAAAATATAAAAATAATTTTAATTTCCAACACGCTTGGGATAAAATTAAAGTGGTCAACAAAAAAATCATCTCCAACACTTCTAGAATAAAACTAGAGTTATCCACAAAAAAAAATAATTTTACCATCAAAAGCGTGGTGTGCTTTTTATGGTTTTTACGTTTTCTTCTTAAGAGGCTTCACTTTTACCAATATCTGTTTATCAAATATATTAATTGTTAAAGAGCACCCGACGCTTTTTATGGTAACAGTTTTTTTAGATAACTCTAGTTAGATTCTAGATGCGTTGGAAATATTTTTTTTGTTGACCACTTTAATTTTATCCCAAGCGTGTTGGAAATTAAAAGTATTCCTCATTTTTTAGTTCGGTTTTCTAATAAAGCGTGTATTTTAGTTTTTTAAACTATTATTTATTTTAAACTGAATACTATTTTTAACGTATTTATATAAGCCTTACAAACTGATTCAGACTTCAACCAAATAATTTGGTAATAACAATAAATAATAACGTTTTATATATTATGACAGAATTAAGTCCTTACTCATCCAGCATAAACATATAAAAACAGATTATAATGATACACAAGTTAATTAAAGCAAGACTAGCAATATCAAATAATGTTCTTATGCAGTCAAACACATATGAGCCAACAATTGACTATTACAAAGATAAATACCAACTAGACAGTATATAACAGAAATTTAGAAAATTCAAACTATGCTAACCACCTATTCCAATTTAATCATTGTTTCGATCCAAATTTTGAAATTTTACATATTTGTGATAAGGGTAAAAAGTTAGAACTTGTGGAGGCTGTAGAAATTAATAAATTTAAAAGTAGTAAAAACTGTTAAATTCTCAACTTGATTTGAATGAATCCCCTTTGTTAAATTTAAAAATTTAAATAAATATTGTTGTATTGTTGCTCAGATCAGTTGGAACACAATTCATAATTTGTTAACATGTCTGAAGAAGGTACAGTGTACCGAAACAGCTGTCACTGAATTATATAATAAATATGAAAATCAAATAAAACTACGTTTTATTTTTATTTAATTAATAAACACATATTAAATCAAAGATATATATCACTGCCAGTAAAAGTACGTCTCTATAAAACAGTAGTAAGTCAAATAGCTAGTATGGATCTGAATCTTGGATCCTGAATGTTAAAATGGAAAATTTGTTAAGGACGTGGGAAATAAAGGTTTTACGAAAAATATTATGAACCCATATGTGAGAATGGAAGGTGGAAAATTAGAATAAATCATGAGTTAGAAAATAATTACAATTACCAAATATTTAAATAGTTATTCAAGCTAACAGATTGGAATGGCTGGATGCCTGATAATAGAATTGTTAGGAAGATTTTATAAATTAAGCCAGAAGGAAGAAGATATAGAGGAAGGTCTAGATTAAGTAGGATGAAGACATCGAAGATGTCTTCAGAAAATTTGGAATGAAAAAATGGAGGCAAAAAAGTCATAGAAATGAACATATGATATCAATCGTTAAGGAGGCTATGGTCCAACTTTAAGGGCCGTTATGACAAATTAAAAAGAATGATACACAAAGTTATAAAAAATAAGATATTACATAATTGTCATTATTTGTATACACTAAAATATAGTAAAATTAATATAAAATTATAGAATATTCACCTGAAAGGTCCGTCTCCTCAACTTAATTATCATTTAACTGTAGCTCTTTCGGGACTTGTCCCATCATCGGCAGGATTCAAAACTGGTGTTTCACTGAAGATCTGGTAGAGGGGGTTGCATGTATTTGGTTCGTTTTCGTTTATCAGGCTGTCGTTGTGAGCTGCTTTCATGATTTCCATCTCTTCGAGTACGTTTATCTTCGCTGGATTATTTTCTCTGTGCATTACTGTTAGGGTGTTTTCAATATTTAACATGCGATGTCCTTCATGGATAACGTGTTTTGATAAAATATAGTAGATAGGCTATAGGCTACGTAACCCACCGAACATTGTATCATTTACTAATGTTAATACTACAGCAATAAAATCTTAATGACAGAAATAATAATAATAATAATAATTATTATTATTATTAATATTATTATTAATAATATTATTATTATTATTTTAAAAAAATGTTAAACTGAAAATATATAATACTATTATTATACCAGTTATATTAGGCCTATATGAATGCGAAACATGGACTCTTACTTGGATACACAATTTATGAGGAAGTTCATGGTGTGGCCACTATTGGGAGTAACAGATAAATAGATATTATTGTATTTAGACTATCTTCTAAAATTGGTATATTAGATCCCACAATTCGTTTTGAGACTTATAGTGGCCAACCTGAGGAAGTTGACTCTGAAAAAAAGCCATATATGAGCCAACAATTGACTATTACAAAGACTATTTAACTCATGCCCCAAATGGGAGTCAATGACCAATCACGTTTCAATGATTTCTGTATTACAACCAATCAGAGACGTGTTTCACGAAATAATTATCAACGTTAGGATTATCATATATTAAGCAAAGCTCCTCCTTTTTAATATTCTGAACAGGTTCTGACCGTTATTTTGCAGTGACTGAGCCTATAACAAATACGGCTACCAGATTGTATATAATAGTGCTTACATGTCAAACATTTGTAGCAATTGATTATACCACCAAAAAAAGAAACCACTGTTTGCACTTTCTTAAATGTATACGACATCAAAAATGAATTAATATACAGATTGATGTGTTTCATTTTTTCTCCACTAGAGAGCATTCTTACAATATTGCGTTCCTTTGGCAATAAATAGTATGATCTGGTTGCAGTGATAAACAAAAGAAGCAGTAGAAGCGTAGGCTACCTATCGTTTCTCATTAGTTTTCAAACATCACCGTTTACTTTAAATATAAAAATATTTTTAAATAACTGTAGTTAAATAATGATTTGTGAGTAAACAGCTTTATTTTATTCGTTAAATAGTCCTAACAAATGCCACTCTTGATTTCCAAATTCTCTAGATAAATTCACCCTCACTTCGTGAGTCGTGAATTTATCGATAATTTGGAAATCACTCGTGGCATTACTTATGATAAATACTAACTAGATAGTATAACTGTCACAGGATTGATGATTGGGGCAAAAGGTGCTATACCAGGATTCTTAGCCAAATTTTGAAATTCCTTAGATTTGGAACAGGGCGTATCTTTCTAAAATTGCCATCGCTGCCATTAGAGGATCAATTTCAATTTTAAGAAACCATATTTACAAAATTACTTTATAGTATGTATACTTCAATTAGGCCTACAAGTTTAATTTTTTTTTAATATATTTACAAAATGTATTTCATCAATTACAAAAATTAATTGTCTGTATCACTTTGTCCTTGAGGCAATCCTCTAATGAGGAAACTTGCATATAATAAAAATAAGGGAGGAAAGGAGATTACGAGTATTTGAGAATAAAGTTCTTAGGAAAATTTTTGGACCAAAGAGAGATGAAGACAGTTGAATGGAGAAGACTACATAACAATGGTCTTTATAGGAAGCCTGATATAATAATAACAGGTAAGTCTCGCAGGCTGCGTTGGGCAGGGCATGTAGAACGAATGGGGAATGAAAGACGTACATGGAAGCTTCTTGTAGGAAAACCAGAGGGAAAAATCCAGTTGGTAGAGCTAGAATGAGGTAGGAGAATAATATTAACTATGATTTGAGGGAAGTAGATTATACAGGGGATGATTGGAAAACTTATGTCTGCGCGGCCATGAACCTATGGGTTCAATAGTGCCAGTGAGTTATTATTATTATTATTATTATTATTATTATTATTATTATTATTATTATTATTATTAATTATTTAATTATACAGAAATCCCTAATTACGGTAGTTCATGAATATCATATAGATATGCAAAAAAAAAATAATTTAAAGAGATTTCATCTATGCAAATAAAAATTGTAATTTCTTTAAATTAATTTTTTGTTTGGCAGGTATCTTATAAGCAATTCGAGATAGTGGTCCGACTATAAAAAAAATATTTTACCAACGCGAGCTTTAATAAGGGATGTATTTTATTACCTACAATTATTTATTATCACTGACTTCAGCCTTATATTTTAGTATATAACCTTCATATTTACAAATAAGAGAGATTTTTTTAAGTCATTATGAAACAATCAACTGCATTTTCAAAATTTAGCTTTAAGAGAATATGTAAAATGCAAGAAAATAGGGAATAATTTTACACCTCACTTAAAACCAAATTTTTATTGGCTGATTAGTTACTAATAGTTGGGCTTCGTAAACATTAATTAAATAAAGACCGTAATCATCCCGCAACCCTATTCCATTTAAATACTACTGAATTATGTAAACAGTTTTAACAGGTGATAGCCTAATTGACATATTTGTATTTTCAACCTTCTCTCTTCATTATCAGCTTCTCCAACAAAGTTTTCCCTTGTTTTTACACTTAATATTCATAACCCAGTAGTAAACTTATATCACCAAAATCATCGACTTAAAATTCCAAAGCAAACCTCAGCTTCCTTCAAAAAGATTTCCACACTCTCCTATCTCTGGCAACCTGCCACTAATTCTTAATCCCTAGGAGTTTAACATCTTCATCAATCCCGTCCACCCTTTTTAATTTTGGTTCACAAACTTTCGTCTATTCTCTACCTTAAATTCCACTGCTCTGTCACGAAGTAGCGTGCTGCCTTGTCACGCAGCGTGCCCGGGTTCGATCCCCGGTCGAGGCAGTTTTTCTGGATGAGGTTTTTATCGGGGTTTTTCCTCACCTATAAGACAAATGTCAGGAAAACTTTAAGGCCCAAATGGTCCCCGAAATCATTGCCATCATCATCATCCTTCACCGGTGTGGAAAGCAACGGGAAGCTACCACACCTACAATTCCCTAGTAAAGCTGCATGCATAGCATGAAAATGATATGATTGCAGTGAAGGACCTGCCTTCGGGCTGAATTACTATGGATGGATATTCCATTATACTTTTCACTATATCCTCCTTCTTCATTCTCTGGAGATGCCCCCCCGCCTTGTCTTGCCACTCAAATATCCATCCATAGCAATTCTGCCCGAAGGCAGGTCCTTCACTGAAATCATAGCATTTTCATGCTATGCTTGCAGCTTTACTAGGGAATTGTAGGTGTGGTAGCTTCCCGTTGCTTTCCACACCGGTCAAGGATGATGATGATGATGATGTCTTCCTTGGAATTCAGTGAGAAGGTTGCGCCTGCTTTCCATGGCACAGAGCTTTGACGTTGTGAACCACAGATATGATAAATCTCCAATGTTACACATATGTAATAAGGGGTATTATAGGGTTAATTTAATTTTTTTAAATAATATTATTTTTAAATATTATTTTTTTAAATATTAATATTATTAGGCCTATTATTATTATTATTATTATTATTATTATTATTATTATTATTATTATTATTATTACTAAGACTGCCGCAGAAATGAAAGAAACAATAATAGTCCTAACCTCGAAACCCCCCATTAAGCTCTGGCGAACCCTTGAAATATTTTGCGAACCTCCTGGGGGTTCGCGAACCACAGGTTGGCAAACGATCTAGTCTATAATATTTAGTTCAACGCAAGCTATAAATTAAGTAACACAAAAATGTCACATGTTTAATATGGATGGCGTCATTATACAATGAATGATAAATTTATTTATCTATTTACGTTCATACACATTGTTCGGCACTTGGCCCATTTTTTCACCAAAAGCTTAATGAAAGAATGAAAGTATAAATCAGCAACCAGATCAGAGCTACCAGAAAGCGCAAATATAAACAGCAATAATCAGTAAAATTATTTTACTGATGAAAAAAATCATCGTATTCTGTTTATATTCTCGAAGAAATTTTAATGTCTCTGCGATTTTTTTAACACCTTGATTTGAACTAAATAAATAATAGTTTTAAAAAACTAAAACAACACGCTTTATTAGAAAACCGAACTCAAAAATGAAAAATAATTTTAATTTCCAACACGCTGGGATAAATTTAAAGTGGTCAACAAAAAAATAATCTCCAACACATATAGAATAAAACTAGAATTATCAACAAAAAGAAAATAATTTTACCATCAAAAGCGTGGGGTACTCTATATCAATTACCGGTAATATATTTGATAATAAACAGATATTGGTAAAAGTAAAGTCTCTAAGAAGAACATGTAAAAATCATAAAAAGCACCCCACGCTTTTGATGGTAAAATTATTTTCTTTTTGTTGATAATTCTAGTTTTATTCTATATGTGTTGGAGATGATTTTTTTGTTGACCACTTTAAATTTATCCCAAGCGTGTTGGAAATTAAAATTATTTTTCATTTTTGAGTTCGGTTTTCTAATAAAGCGTGTTGTTTTAGTTTTTTTAAACTATTATTTATTTTTTATTTTTCAGTTTTAATATTTTACAGAATAGGATAAGAATGTACATATCTTTAAATTCCATACTATTGTAGTATGAGCTAAAAGTATTTCTCTTCTAAAAAAAATCCTCCCCAGCCGGATTCGAACAAGCGACCTATGGATTACTGAAATTATGTACCACTAGTTCACCGCTCTACCAACTGATCTCTTTCAACGATTGACTAAAAAGTCGACAAGTCCGCAATCTATTATACCAGTTTTAATTTTTTTGGTTTTCTGATGATTCTGGCCAGGAATTTAGAAATGAAATATGAAATTATTGTAGTGTCACGGGTCCTCTACAAGTATACAAAGTTTCAAGTCGATCCAATGTCTCTAAGTGGGTGAAAATCGTGTTCAAAGATTCCGTTACATAAATACAAAGACACTTTTTTTTATTTTCTGATGATTCTGGTCAGATTTTAGAAAATGAATATGAAATTATTGTATTGTCACTGGTTCTTTACAAGTATACAAAGTTTCAAGTCGATCCAATGTCTCTTAGTGGGTGAAAATTGTGTTCAAAATTCCGTTACATAAATACAAACACACTTTTTTTGATTTTCTGATGATTCTGGCCAGGATTTTAGAAAATGAATATGAAATTGTTGTATTGCCACGGGTCCTTTACAAATATACAAAATTTCAAGTCTATCCTATGTTTCTAAGTGGTGAAAATCGTCTTCAAAGATTCCGTTACATAAATATAAAGATACTTTTTTTTTATTTTCTGATGATTCTGGCCAGGATTTTAGAAAATAAATATGAAATTATTGTATTGTCACGGGTCCTTTACAAGTATACAAAATTTCAAGTCGATCCAATTATTTTAAGTGGGTGAAAAACGCGTTGAAAGATTCAGTTACATAGATAGATAGATAGATAGATAGATAGATAGATAGATACATACATAGATAGATACAGGTCAAGCTAATATAAAGCGTGTAAAATGGGATGTCAAGGGAGCGATGTGTTTTATATTGATTTATCTATTACATTTTATTATTTTAATATTATAATTACGGTATTAAATATAATTATTTATGCTGTAGGCTACGTCATCCCAGTGACACATGATTTCGCATCGCAACAAGTGCTGGTAAAATATGTTACGCTGATTTTTGTAGATCACCTGACGACCGTCTTTTAATTTCCGTGTCCTATTCCGATGCCACACCCGACTAAATTCAATTACACCTTGAAAGTAAGGTATATTAGTGTCATCCCTATGTTTTATGTCCTCGCATCACATTCATCATATGCAACTAACTGTAAAAGTAATCTTCATGGTTTCTTGTGTACCTTCACAAGTTGTGCTCCGGTATGTTAATTGATGTCCACTATAGCCCTTATATTGTGTAACTAACTTTACCCTAAACAACAGGATTTTTAAACTGACCCAAACCATCTGGCGGCACTATGGCCCTGGGGTCGACTCAGCCTCTAACGGAAATGAGTACCAGACGCTTGTTCTGGGGTAAAGGCGGCCGTCACGCAGGGCTGACAACCCGGCTGACAAAGTGCCGATTGTCTAGAATAAGTGGGAGCCTTAACCTCCTACTACCCCAAGGGCCTCCCGAGGCCTGTTGTGGGATCACTTTACTTTACCCTAAAACTATATTTATATTTCATATTTATATTCCTATATTATTTGTTGATCTGTTTATGTCATTAACTCCTAAATTGCCGAAACTTTTTTTTATTCAATACCCCAGTTTGTCATTTCGACATTTCTGGTGTTCTCTTCTGGCACTGGCGTAATTGTAGCCCACTTCTGAAGATGGGGCGCCTAGAAGGCGGAGTTACGCTGCCCCAACTAATATGATGGGTGATGATGATACTGGTGCGTCAGGAGAGTCCTTAGTCCTAAACTTAACCTAAATTCCAGACATGGGCAACCCTTTAAGGAAAAATTCCTAAGGTTTGACCGGGAATCGAACCCGGAACCTTATGAACAGTAGTCAGAAACGCTGACCACTAGCCCATGAGGCTGGACATTTATAAAATCTGTTTTTGTGTATCTTTCAGCAGTAAAAATAACTGTCTCTTACAATTCCATACTGTTTATTTTTTTATTCAATGCCCCAGGTTGTCATTTGCGACATTTCTGGTGTTCTCCCCTGGTATGGCATACTTATAACCCACTTCTGAGGTTGGGGCGCCTGGAAAGAGGGTTCACGCTGCCCCGATGATATGAGAGTTGATGATGATTGTAATGATGCGCCAGGAGAGGCTTTAAACTAAACTTAATCTAATTAGGCGAATATGATATTAATGATAATGATGGCCAGAAGGTGTTCGGAGATCGTTTGGGCCTTAAATATCCTAACATTTTCTTACAGGCGAGGAAAAACTACGAAAAAAACCTCAGCCAGGAAACCTATCCCGCCCGGGGATCGAACCCGGGCCTGCAGCTCGCTACCTCAAGACAACAGCGCGCTGTGTTCCTGAACATTTAAAAAAGTATTAATAACGAAAAAAATCGAGTTTTGCCAAACACATACTAGAAACGGGTCATCAGTTCAAAAAAATCGATATATATATATATATATATATATATACAGTATATATATATCCTATCAGTACTACACAGAGAGTATAATATCCTTGAAAAAAACTCCAAGCGCGACAGGCCTAGAAGGCCCTTGGCTGGCCATCCGGCTGCTGTCCTCACATCCATGTGTTAATCACAGAGGTAGACGATCATCGAGCCTGTGTGGGGGTGACATGTGGTCAGCATGTCGGATCCCCCAGCCGTTATAGCTGGTCTTCTCAACCTGGAGTCGCTACTTAATGTAGCTACCCAAATGCCTCACGATGCTGGGTGGGCACCGGTCCCATACTGGCCGAAATTCCATGAGAAAAATTTCTTCCCCCAAGGAGACTCGAACCAGCGCAAGTCCCGTAGCTGTGCGCCAAGGCTTCTTGCCTTAACCACTCGGCTACGGCGGTTGAAGATACAGAAATTCTAAAAGAAGCGAAGAATACAGACCTACTCAATGAGAACACACCCGCAGACTTAAACCCGTTGTACAACTTATACAACATCAGTACCAGTTAAAATGCACAAGATGAAACATTGTTTTTGAAAGGCCTCTATATTGGAACTAAAATGATGTTTAATAATTTAGTTGAGGACGACTGATTTACCAGGTACCATTGTGTTTAACATATGTTTAAGCATGTATTGAAATGTTATTTAGACATTTAAATTGGAGTTCTGCTTTGCTGTTTTTTGTAATTCCTTATCACATCGGGGACTGACACCTAACCGGTCTGGAATCCCATAATCCACTATATTAGGTTTTTTTAGTTATTAAGAGTTTGCTATTTATATAATCTGGGATGAAATAAAATTTATAAATTAATTTCGAAATAAAGTAATTAAAAGCTATATGGACCTACAATACAACGAAAATAATTATCAATGTTACATAATTAAAAATAGAGGAAAAAATAACTATTTCACACTATACTGTACTAATGGGAATAACAGACGAATAGATATTATTGCATTTAGACCATCCTCTAAAATTGGTATGATATTAGATCTCACAATTCGTTTTGAGACTCATAGTGGCCAACCAGAGGAAGTTGACTCTGAAAAAAAAGCCATATATGAGCCAACAATTGACTATTACAAAGATAAATACCAACTAGATAGTATAACTGTCACAGGATTGATGATCGGGGCAAGAGGTACTATACCAGGATTCTTAGCCAAATTTTGGATTTCCTTAGATTTGAACAGGTGTATCTTTCTAGAATTGCCATCGCTGCCATTAGAGGATCAATTTCAATTTTTAGAAACCATATTTACAAAATTACTTTATAGTATGTATACTTCAATTAGACACTACAAGTTGAATTATTTCTAATGTATTTACAAAATGTATTTCATCAATTACAAAAATTAATTGTCTGTATCAACTTTGAGTCCTTGAGACAATCCTCTAGATGATGAAATTTTTATATACTAATAAAAAGAGGCGTAAGTATTTAGAGTTCAAATATAATTTTTTGTTATTATAGACATTTCAAAATACATGAAACCGAACTGAAAAAAAAGTAATTGTTTCGTTAACGATTCGTAAGAAACGCCAATAAAGTAGACGTACTCTATTAAGATCACACTGAATATTAATAAGGGCATCTGAGGAGGAAAAAAGCTCTATTATACCGATTATGTCTATACTCTTAAAATAGCTTAAGTAATTATTACTTCAGTTTACTTATTAAGCTGGATTCAAGAACTTAAAAAGGGGGGAAGGGATGACCCTATTAGAAATGCAGCTCGCGACCTCAAGGATAATTTGTAATGAGAGATCCTCCCCTCAGAGCTGTTTCCGCCGGCCGCACATATTTCAAATCATCCCTCGCGTTTTAACTATACCAGAACTTAATTAGTAAATGAAAAGTGTAACACACAACAGAGGTCAAACTCATTTTTCACTGCCACCGAGTAATGAGATTTCTCTGATTTACTGACTCACAGATAAAAACCGTCTCACTCGGGACTCGAACACGAATTCCAGGTCAACTGAGGCTGCTCTAGTCTACCTTATACAACTGGTCTCTTTTCAACAGAACGTTTCCATTTTTTAAAGATATAATTTTTTATTCCCGTTACACTAGGAATCTTCTGTTGCTGTGTTAATAGAATTTGTCCTATTATTATTATTATTATTATTATTATTATTATTATCATCATCATCATCATCATCGTGTAATTAATCACCTGTAACCAAATGTGAACTAAATTCATCTTTCGGGTTCATTAACATCATGTTCTCGTTTGAAAAAGTAACCATTTTTCTCTGATAATAATAATAATAATAATAATAATAATAATAATAATAATAATAATAATAATGGTCATGGGCTAGTGGTCAGCGTTCCTGACTACTGTTCATGAGGTCCCGGGTTCGATTCCTGGTCAAACCATAAGAATTTTTCCTTAAAGGCAATTATTCCTGTGGTTGCCCATGGTCTGGAATTTAGGTTAAGTTTAGGTTAAGAACTCTCCTGGCGCTTCATTGTCATTTATCATCCAACATACCATCGGGGTGACGTAACTCCGCCTTCCAGGTGCCCCCAATCTAAGAAATGGATTACAATTCTGCCAATGCCATGGGGAGAAAGCCAGAAATGTCATAAAAGACAACCTGGTGGCATTAGACAAAAATAATAATTTTTTTTTTATTTTGAGAATTTCCTCATCATTGAGGGTTTTCTCCAACCAGTCTCAGTAATTAACATGAACTAAAAAAAATAAATAAATATAAATGACTTACGGACTTATAGACTATCAGTTTGCAACAAACATTCACAATTTCCCCTTAATTAAAGTTCTCCATCGTTCTCTGTCCTCCGTGTCTTTATCTGTTACAACCAAATTTCCACATTACATGAATTTTTAATGTTCTTCCAGGTTGTTCTTGGTCTTCCTTTTCTGTTTCTTTTTTCAATTTTCCATGAATAGACGGCCTTTGGTACTCTCCATCCTGCATTCTTCTTACGTGTCCATACCATTTTAGCCTTTTGTGTTCAATCTCATCCATTATATTTCTTTCTGCATTCATCCATTTTCTAATTTCTGTATTTCTAATTTTTTCCAGTCTAATAATAATAATAATAATAATAATAATAATAATAATATAATAATAATAATAATAATAATAATAATAATAATAATAATAATAATAATACGTTTGAATCCAAACGTAAGACTATTTAATTTTGTATAAATTTAAAGAATTAAATAAATTATTTATTTTTTTTAGTTTTCGCGCAGATACAATTGATTGAACCTTTGCCTGTCATCTTCTTCTTCTTCTCGGTTTAGGCTTATTTATTAGCCTGTTCCGGCTCCAAATTGCTGCTCTTTCCATCTTTTTCTTTGGTCTTCCCAAACTTCTTCTTCCTCGTGGTGAATAGCTGTATGCTGCTTTTGGTATTCTATTCTCAGTCATCCGTGCCAAGTGGTCTTTCCAGTTTGTTCTGTATTTCTCTATTGTTGTGTTTAATTCCTCTACTTTTAGTTGTTGTCTTATTTCTGTGTTATGTTTTTGTCTGTTCTTTGCCTGTCATCAGATTTTAAATTATATGAATAAGTTATAGATATTTATTAAAAATTAGATAGATAAATCATAAATAGGCCTACTAAGTAAATGCTTTAAATATTTCGCATAAACTAATCTGTAACGATAAGTGCAATTGACCAGTTGTTTGCGTTCTAGGGATTGAAATTGAGTTACTTATGAAATGAGATTTCGTAAAATACTTCCAAAGGCACACTACTTTATTTGGAATTAAATAAAAACAATTATTTTTATGTTCATTGCGGGATCGGTCAATGAATAATAATTAAGAAGGAACATCCCTAAAATTAGCTAAGAATGGTGTGGAAACAATTGTTCCAATTTCCAAAATATAATACAATAATTTTCATCATCATCATCCGGTATCATGGCAGCTGCCGCCATCTTCCGGAAACCAAACGCCATTCCTCTCTGTCCAACCTTTGATCTTCCTCCAATCCTCTGATATTCATAACTGCTTGTACCCATTCTATCCAAGTTTTCTTCGGTTCTTCTCTCTCTCTCTTCCTCCTTTCCATTGGGATCCATTCCATAACTATTTTAGGCAATCTTTACTCTGGCATTCTTTTGACATGGCCACACCACTGTAATCTTTTCTTTTTCTATAATGTCTATGATGTCCGACTCCTCTTGTACACCCATAATTTCCTTATTTCTTTATTTTGTATTCTATCCATTCTAGATTTTCCAGCTGATCTTCTTAAATCATCCATTTCTGTATTTAAAATTCTTTTCATTTCCCTGCTAGGAATTTGACAGACTTCAGCACCATATGTTAAAATGCTCTGAATTATGGTTTGATATATTTGTAATTTTCTGTTTTTTTTAATATTTTACTCCACCAAACAGAATTTAAAGCATTATTGCTTGTTTTGCTTCAGCGATTCTATTTTTAATTTAATAATTTTCAAGTAAAAAAAATAGAATTTCTCTACGTAATGTCTATTGAGTGTCTTCATCTGTTTACTGTAGAATAATTTGATAGTAACTAAGAATCATTTGTACATATAATTCTTATTAAATTATTTCGCCTATCTACCTCTTCCTTTCATGTGAGAGACCTAGGGGTCTGTTACGGTCTCAATCCAACGTTTGAAGGGTCTGCCCAAAGATCTCTTGCCTGGTGGCCGGTAATTTAAGATTAGGTTGCAAAAGATAGTGAAATGCATTCCACAAAAGCTCTCCTATCTAAATCCCAACCCCACCTGCTCGTGGTGCAACCTGCCTAAAACAAACGGGGCTCTGGGGACCGAGTCACGGCGGTATAGCCGTTCCATCAAGATACAGAGGAAATGCTGCATCATAATCGCGCCTGTCCAGGCCTAAGGTGGCAATCCCACCACTGGTCTTACTCACTTCAGGCCAGTAACCTGTTTGTGAGGACTTATCTTACTAAAAAGCATCAAAGAAAATGTAAAAGAACTGCTCTAAGGGCCGGTTTCACCAACAGAAGTAACTGCATTACGCCAGTTTATGATATGCATTATACACGGGAAAACCAGCCACCAACAGAAGTAACTGCATTACGCCATTTTCCCCGTGTATAATGCATAGCATAAACTGGCGTAATACAGTTACCTCTGTTGGCGAAACCGACCCTAAATGATGCATATTTACTTTGTCTTCTTCTTCTTCACTTTCACGGGCTAGGCAAATTGCCTGTTCCGCCTCACAGTTGTTCTGTCCATCTTTTCACTGGCCTTCCTACATTCCTTGTTCCTCTTGGCTTGTAGTTGAATGCTGCTCTTGGTAATCTTGATACATTCAATCTTTCTACATGTGTAAACCATTTCTCTCTATATTATCTGATTTTCTCATCCAATGGATATATATTTAACTCTGTTCTTATATCTTCATTCCTTATCCGTTCCAATCTTGTGCAGCCTTTTGTTCCTCTAAGGAAGTTCATTTCTGCGCTTTGTATTCTACTTTGGCAATTTGTTGGTCATTACCCAAGTTTCGCTCCCATAAAGTAATGCAGAAACTACCAATGTTTTATAAAACTTCAATCTAGTCTCTCTTCTAGTTTTATTCTTTAATGTTTAATGTATAGTTCTGCATATCATTTGAAATTTCGACAGTTTCATATGTATGTCTCTTTCAGTTTTTGTGTTAATAGTAAAATTACAACCCAAATAATTAAAATTTGTTACTTGTTCCAGAGGTTTGTTGTCTATTACGATTTTTGATCTTATATGATCGTTTCCCCAAAAGCCATATTTGTTTTTTCATTCGATTTTTGAAATTATATTCTTGGCATAACTGATTTAATTGATGTTGTGATGAATTATCTTACTAAAAGGTATCAAAGAAAGTGTAAAAGAACTGCACTAAATGATGCCTATTTACTCGTAAGATCATAAATTAAGTTTTCCGCGTTTTATTCATAATTTGCTTATAGCATCATTCATTTACAGTAGGTTACATGGTAATGTAAAATCCCTTTCGTCGGTCATTTTATAAGATCGTAAAACTCACATAAAATAAAATTATTTAAGCGTTGAACTGGTGGTCATTTTTAAATCTTAGAAAAACTGTTGCATATACAGCATGTAAATAAATTGACTTGTTATAAGTTACGAGAACAATCTCTAATTACTAAAAATAATTTATAACGTAATGAATGTTTCAAAATGAGTAAATAATAAGACAATGTAATGAGGCTTCTAATTGCAGTAGCGGACCATAACCTAACCTAACTTACTCATTAACATCAACAGAGATGTAATTTATTTCTTTCATGCAGAATGCGTTTTTGTCGAGATCGGAGATGTTTATCGACAGGCCTTGACCTCCGATTCACACACACACATCTGGCCATTCACGCTGAATTAATATCTTCACAACTCAGAGATTTTCATTTGCTCCTGTTAATAGCATTTCTTCTTTACAGAAATACCAATAGCCTTCATAAATATCGTCAATGTCTTTCTATAAAACTCGGAGTAAATTTTCCATAGCATTATTCATCTTCATCATCTACAACAACAACAAGGATTAAGCCCAATGGTCTGTTCCGATCTCATTATAGGTCGAATTGGTTCTTCCATCTCTTCAATGGTCTTCCCAACATTCTTCTCCCTTTTGGTTTGTAATTATACATTCTTCTTGGTATGCGCTGTTCATTCATTCGTAATACGTGCTGAAGATAAGCATTTTGATAGTATTTTATTCTTTCACAGAGATTAAATATGTTAAGTTCTGTTCTTATATCTTCGTTTTTCTTTTTATCGGTCTTTTGATATCCTGCTATTGCTCTCAACATCTTCATTTCTGCAGCCTCCATTTGATTACTATCTGTCTTTGTTAATGTCCAAATTTCACATCCATAGATAAGAAATAAACTGCCAATACTTTGTAAAGTTTTTTAAAATAGTTTCTTTTCTAGTTTTATTCAATAAAGTACATTTAATTGTGCCACACAGATAATTGAATCGTTGTATTTGAGTATGTTTATCTAAATTTCTGTCATTACCTAAATGACATCCCAAATAATTAAAATTCTGAACTTGGTCCATAATTACATTGTTTATCACTATTTTTGTTCTTATTGCACATTTTCCTTTCAGAGCTAATATTTTTGTTTTAGATGTAGATATTCTCAAATTGTATTTTAGAGAGATATTATTTAAAGTATGAAGGAATTGTTGTAAAGCATTTTCTGATGCTGTCATTATTACTTGATCGTCTGCAAAAAGCAGAGTTGTCAATACACCATTTATATTAATTTGTTCTTGCCATTCATTTATGAATTGGTCCAAATACAAATTATTATTTAAAAATGATTTTGTTTTGAATTAAGTTGGGTTTTAATGTCCTATTCGAAATTAGGACTTACGAACATTTTTTTTTCTGAATCACGTTGCCTACTTCATTCTTACCTTATTGGATTCGTTTATCTTACTGGCCTTTAAGTTATTCAGGTGAGTAATTATTGAAACTATAATTCTGTGGTGAAAACCCGAAACATGTTATTTTCCTACATACGTCATGTATAAGGTATTGGCTTCACACCAAGTTCAGAATTTATGGAGAAATAAGTTTAGTTTCAAAACAGACACCATAACTCACATAGTAAAGAGAAAATAAACGTCTCTGATTTTCTCCAGTTTCAGAGAATTTGTCCATGATTCTTACTAACTATTATGGACATATGAATGGTTTAGTTCAGAAACAACAGAAGTCACTTTATGGGCAAATTTGAGTTAATAGGAATTCGTATTTTATCTTCTAATATATAAAAATGAATGTTTGTTTATTTGTTCGTACTTTATGCGCCGGCCATATCGTTGATCCGATTGTGGTGGGGCTTTTTGCAAAATGTTCAGGAGATTCCCGGGATGAACATGAGCTAAGAGAGTTTGTGATACTCAACTCCTACACCCTTAAAAACACCCTTTGTAGAGGAAAACGTGAAAAAAGTAGCTCATTGGACGCTTAAATGGCTTACGTTTTCCTAAACCATAACTAATACACAAAATTAATGTACACAGAATTGAATATTTCAAAAACCTCTAGAAAAAAAGTCCGCGACAGCATATGTTTTTCTCTTACGGATAACTCACAATAGCCATTTTTTTGCCTTTCATTGATGCCAAGAAGATCGATACAAGTACATCCCTGTGCAAGCATAGCAGCACATGGCGGGTATTCTTTTACGGATAACTCACAATAACGAATTTTGTCTTTTAGCTCGTTTATGCCAAAAAGATCGAGATAAGTAGATTCCCGGGCAACACCGGATAATCAGCACGGGGTATCTAAAAATAATTACGATATAAATGTTTCCTTTTACATATTTAACTAAACATAAAACACATTAATTTTCGTATTTCTGCTCATTTATGTCAAGAAGATCGGGGTAAGTAGATTCCCGGGCAATGCCAGGTAATCAGCACGGGGTATCTAAAAATATAAATTTATAATTATTTTTCCTCTTACTTATTCAACTAAACATAAAAACACATTAATTTTCATTTATTTAGGCGTAGCAGCGCACGCCGGGTATTAGCTATTGTACTTATATTTATCATTTTGAACAGAAACATACCATATCAGCATATCCTGAAGGACATCTTCCAATAAAGATGAAAACAGTTGATGACATTCTCAAGCTAATAGAGTACATTCCTCAAGAGAAAGAAATTACTGCCTTCTATGCTGAATTATGTAGTTGGCCAGTGTGTGATTAATGTAATTTACAAAGTGTTCCCACTGACTGAATCAGTTTGCAGAATGTAGTTATTTTGTTTTTTATTATGTAGGGATATTAATTTTCTTTTTTAAAATATTTAAGGTATTCATTTTATAGTTTTCTGTATTTCAATTATAAAATTTAAAAAATATATAACATTTACTTTTAGTGAAAGTGTGCATTTATTGCAGAAACAACGTAAATCAAAACTTTTTAATTGATTAAAATAATTATGTAAAATTTATATTTATATTTTAAAATATGGAAAATCCATCTTCAATGTGATACAGAACTCATAAAAATTCTTATCGCTATGTTCATGAAAAAATTACTTTTGTGAGAAAGCTTTTTGCAATTCCTGAAAATTTACTATTTATTGACTATATATATTAATTGGCGTTTCTCGTATAATTGATCATATTTATATTATTATATTATTCTTATTATAATTATTATTATTATCATTATATTATTATTATCATCGTAAGTATTTTTATTGTTATTATCGAATAAAATGTTTGTACATGAAATGTACATTGCTACATTTTTAATGTACCTTTAACTGTTTATAATTAGTATAGTGTATATCTATATTTGTCAATATTTATTTGTGCTGGTTGAGTTGAAGAGAAGGCCTTATAGCCTTAACTCTGCCAGAATAAATAAAGCATTATTATTATTATTATTATTATTATTATTATTATTATTATTATTATTATTGTGTAGTTTCTGAGTCTCGCGCTGTAGCCGAGTGGATAAGGCAGGTAACCTTGGCGCAGAGCTACGATTTGCGCTGGTTCGAGTCTCCATGTGTGAAGAAATTTTCTCATGGTATTTCGGCCAGTATGGGACCGGTGCCCACTCAGCATCGTGAAGCATTCGGGTAGCTACAATAAGTAGCGGCTCCAGGTTGAGAAAAGCAGCAAAAACGGCTGGGGGACTCGACATGCAGACCACATGTCACCCCTACACTGGCTGATGATCATCTACCTCTGACTGACACATGTGGATGTGAGGCCAGCAGCCGGCTGTTGGGCTAATGTCCTTCTAGGCCTGTCGCGCTAGGAGGAGGAGGAGAAGGAGAGTGTCGTTTCTGAAATAAACCGTTCATATAGGCACAACTGTACTTTTTTTATTCGAAAGAGCGAGGATATTTTGTTAAATATTGTGACCGTTTTGTTAGTGCCTAACATAGTTTAGAAACGCTTCTCCTCCAAGGACGTACTCTGTGATCTCGTCGTAATAAAAACAGAAAAGTAAAACTTCTGAGAGCTGGTTGCCGAACTTGAATAAAAAAGTGAGGTTACGTCATGGGCCACGAGTTGTTGAAAAGAGAGAACAACAAACGAAGAAATAAAAACAAATTTTTGTAAGATAAAAAAGTTTTTTAATATATATGAAAGTTAGAAAGGAACAAGTTTCACAATAAATCTGGGATAATTGGCCGATGATTGTGTGGGCTGGGCAACTGTTCGTACGCCTGCGCCGATCTCACATGGCGCACAATCCAGCATGGTGGGAATCCTCCAAGAAATTCCTTCCTTTCCGATATTCACACAAACATCAATACTTCCTCTCCAAACACCACATTAGTTCAATACTGACTGCAAAAACGCCAATTCAGAATATTCGGATTCCTGTTTTCTTCGTTCTGCGGTTAGGCAGTTTTATATGAATGGACGGCAACCGCCTGAATTAGAGCAACCCGTTTTGCATCCTGTTTAATAGTTTGAGCATCGCATCGTTTAAATAATGAAGTTTCATTCCATTAATATATATAGGAACAGGCAACTCTTGCCTAAACCAGGAAGTGAAGATGAAGAAGAAATATTATATATATATATATATATATATAGATAATATTAAGCTTGCATTGCTCAATGTTAAAACATTTAATATAACATCGATAAAGCGTACACTGCCTATAAAGTAAAAAGTTCTCTTTAATATGCTTACTTGTTAAATAGTCAGCTACTAGATGGCAGTGAAGACCGAGTTCTCGCGACATCTTAGTAATAATGGAGACATATAATACGACATTATAAAGAAAAATAAATGTTTGAATTGGATTCGCCTGGTGGTGTAATGGATATCACACTGAGGTACAGACTCAGAGTTCCGGGTTCGAATCCCGTCCAGGCATTTATTTTTCTTATCATGTCGTATTAAGCTTGCATTGCTCAATGTCAAAAAAATAATTTTAACATATAGGCCATAGGGCATATATATAGGTTGTACAGGACCTCAGCGACATAATGATAGGGATGATAGGCCATGCAGAGAGGATCATTTTTTGTGAAGGAACCTATAGTCGCAAACACGTCGTTTATGAGTTATGAGCAGATGGAGGTGTTCACCCGTAAGGGTCGGAATTGAATACAAACAATAGTACACGTATCATTTTATTGAAAGGGGCATGTTTCTACGACAGGCGTTCAAACAATCGACCCTGTGCCACTTTGCATGTTTGACATCGTCGCGGCAACGATCGGCCAGTGCGGCCGATCATGGCAGGATTAAATTGCACGTCGTCAAAACTCTAATTGATTGAACACTTGTTGTAAAAACATGCCGTTTTCAATCAAATGATACGTGTACAATTGTTTGTATTCAATTCCGACCCTTACGTATGAACACCTTCATCTGCGCATAACACATAAACGACGTGTTTGCGACTATATGTTCCTTCACAAAAATGATCCTCTCTGCATGGGCTATCATCCCTATCATTTTGTTGGTGAGGTCCTGTTACACCCTGCATATATATATATATATATATATCCATCCATAGTAATTCTGCCCGAAGGCAGGTCCTTCACTGCAATCATAGCATTTTGATGCTATGCTTGCAGCTTTACTAGGGAATTGTAGATGTGGTAGCTTCCCGTTGCTTTCCACGCCGGTGAAGGATGATGATGATGATGATGATGGCCATATGATTTCGGGGACAGTTTGGGCCTTAAAGTTTTCCTGACATTTGTCTTACAGGTGAGGAAAAACCCCGAAGAAACCTCACCCAAAAAAACTGCCCCGACCGGGGATCGAACCCGGACTCGCTGCGTGACAAGGCAACACGCTACCTCGAGACCACAGCGGTGGAATATATATAGTGAATAAGCATCAGAACAAATATATAGTGATAAACCATTAAGTAAACACAATCCATGGTACGAGAGTTCCGAAGAGTCAAGGCCGACTGGTTGCTATCATTGGCCAGCTGATTGAGTATACGGAATCACGTGATTACCTTTATGAAGTCCTAAAGTTTATTTTGATTTCTTAACCGAATGTCGTTACCTAGTTTTCCTCACGAGGCTGAGTGGATCGTGTTCCAGATCCTCCAGACTTATCCATACGTAAAATTCTAAAATATGTCCGAGAATCAAACCAGAAGCAAGGATGCGAGCATGACATTTATCGTTCACACAAGCGGTCATGGTAAATCGTATTAGGGTCTTGAATTTCATGTACTTGGGAGAAGACAGAAATCATGCGAGAAGGAGAGTTAGAGAAGGTGGTAGAAGTCAAAATCTTATATTATTTATTCGGGGGAATGCCATATCAGGTGCCCCCAGTATTAATGGGACTAACCAATCAATTTCCAAACCCTCCAATTAGAATTGGTATTACCATAAAGAAAATTATGATAAAGGCGTGGGCAGTAACAATAACATTATAAATTTGATCATCTCCAATGAGAGCTCCTGGTTGATTTAATTCTGCCCGGGAGTTTTTTTCTAAAAACAGTCAAATTTAGATTCATGCCTAGCATGGGAAATAAATGTTGGCGCATATGGATACAGTAGAGCCCCATATGAAATAATATTACTAAAGCCATGATCATCATCATCATAATAACAATCACGGATTAAGCCCATGTGTCTCATAGATTCTCATTCAAAAAGTTGAATCCATCTTTATTTTCGGTCTACCAACATTCCTGTCTTCTTTAAGTTTGTAATTAAGTATAATTTTTGGTATGCGTTCATTCTCCATTCTTTGAACATGTTCTTTCCAGTTTTTTTCCTAGATTCTTGTATTTTATCTAAAAGTTTATAAATATTTAGCTCATTTCTAATATCTTCACTTCTTCTTTTATCTAGAAGTTTGCAGCCAGCTACACTTATCAGAAATCTAATTTCAGCTGTTTCTGTGATCTTCTCTTCTCTCTTAGTTAAAACCCAAAATTCACTACCATACAAAAGTAAGGGGACTGTCACTACTTTATAAAATTTTAGTCTTGTATCCTTTCTTGTATTTTTAAATATTCTCTTAATTGTGCGACATATATAATTAAATGTATTAAGTTTGTTAAAAAAGATCTTCATTTTTAAAACAGGAGATTTCATAACCCAGGCATTTAAAATGGTTCACTTGTTCAACGGGTTTCACTTCCAGAATTATTTTAGCTCTTACGGAATCTGACCCATTAAAAGCTAAGATTTTCGTTTTACTTAGCTACAGCTAAAGCTATGATGTGGCAGTTAAATATTTTCTTCTTCGAGACTATAGACCAAGTTAGGCTGAGGAAAATAAAAACTGTATGCTCCACATAAATGTCACAGAGTAAAACAGTGTTTTGTTTGTAAATGGAACTCGCTGAGTCGTGAAGCTAGGTCAATGCATGATGTGACAAAAAAGAGCTGTCAAAAACCTGGTGATTTATTAATATGTATGTAAATATGTTTATTCTACTACGATTGGGCGAAGCAGTGGCAATGGTCTACACAATTCAACACATGCGCTATTATGTAAAACTTATATCAACTATTAAATGGAATAAATAAACTATTATAGGCCTAGTAAACTACTCTAGGCCTTACTTACTTACTTACTCACTGACACTATCGAACCCGAAGGTTCATGGCCGCGCGGACATAAGCTCTCCATACATCCCTATCCTGAGCTAATGCTTCCAATCATTCCCTGTATAATCTACTTCCCTCAAATCATAGTTAATGTTGTTCTCCCACCTCATTCTTGGTCTACCAACTGGGCGTTTTCCCTCTGGCTTTCCTACAAGAAGCATCCATGCACGTCTTTCATTCCCCATACGTGCAACATGTCCTGCCCATCGCAGTCTACGAGACTTAACTGTTCTTATTACATCTGGCTTCCCATAAAGACCATGTAGTTCATTGTTATGTAGTCTTCTCCATTCATCCGTCTGTTCATCTCTCTTTGGTCCAAAAATTTTCCTAAGAACTTTATTCTCAAATACTCGTAATCTCCCTTCCTCCCTTAAAGTAAGAGTCCATGTTTCGCACCCATATAATATAACTGGTAGAATAACAGTTTTATATATTTTCAGCTTAACGTTTTTTGAAAGGAGTTGGGACATCAAAAGTCTCTGCAATGCATAATAGCACGCATTTCCAGAATTGAGCCTATGTTTAATTTCTTTGTGCATCTCATTCCTATTTGTGATTATTGTTCCTAGGTATTTGAATTCAGCCACTTCCTCAAAATTCCCTCATTTGTCATTAGCTGTCCATTTCCATTATATACTGAATTTCTACGTGTGACCATATATTTAGTTTTAGTGATATTTACTTCCAGTCCTAATTTCTTAGTGTTACTCAATAGTGTGTGCGTGTTGGCCTTTAGTATCTCCTCGCTATCGGCCAGTAGTACTACATCATCAGCATAAACTAACAACTCTAGGCCTAGTAAACAAAATAAATAAAGGCATATGTTTTGATTTAGGCAGAGGCTCTTGAATGAATTAGGTACCGGTATTCCTGAAAAACTTCAGAATACAACTATCTAGCATTATTCTTGTGGGTTCAGAATCCTGAATACGTTAGAATATTCTAGATTTAGAATGTTAAGTTTTGTAGGAAGAAA